>JAYKQN010000023.1:13277500-13482500 GCA_036785175.1 Eupleurogrammus muticus | reverse complement strand
GTACATACACACACACACACACACACATACATATAAATATATATACATATACATACACACACATATATATATATGCGATATATATATATATATATATATACACAGTATATATTTACTGTGCAGAATAACAATAAAATCTTTTAATTCTTTCGTAACCTTAAAGCACAGTTATACATTTTAAACTTTAAATTCCATTTCTGTTTTTTCCGCGTTTGTGTTCCAGCTTTTCATTAAAGTATTTAGTTTTTTTTGCTTGTTTTTCTGTATGTAATTGTAACATCCAAAGGTACAAGATGTTAATTCATGATGCAAAGAAACGGCTCAGCAGCCGGTTGTCATAGCAACAACCATTAACGTGGCTGAACACTGTACATTAAGATATTTAGCAGCGAGTGTTGTGTTCTTGTGTTGAAATTAAACATAATGAACAAAAACAATTGTTACAGTTGGAGTGTGTGTGTGTGTGTGTGTGTGTGTGTGTGTGTGTGTGTGTGTGTGTGTGCATAGCTAAGATAAGTAACGCCTTGTTTATGATGTGTAGAAATTACCGCTATCTATCACTGTATGAGCCTATAAACACACGTACAAATCCATCCAATAAAAGAGACAGAGGTCCCGCTAATTAAAGACTTGGGTAGAGCCGCTATCGTTAAATAGGCAATTGGATGCAAAGACATGACACACACACACACACACACACACACACACACACACACACACACACACACACACACACACACACAGAAAACCAAAGATTTCTCCTGATTATCAGCCAGTCATTTAACTCTCTTCATACGCTGATGATGTTCTCTTATTTCTGAGCAACCCAGTGTCCTCACTGCTGATTATGGATCCATCATTGAATTAAATTCATTTAAAAGTCTGTCACATTCAGCCTTTTTTTTGTTCTCCTGATAGTTTTTAAAAACAGATAATTAGAAACGGTTTTACTTGTTGAATGTTTGATGTGAGGCGTCAAAACTACATATTTTTCCATCTTTGTTCTTTTTGTGTGAGAGAAAATGATGAAGAAAGGAAACATCACCTCCATTCGATCTGTTAAGAAACTAATTAACTAATTAACAATATGGCTCCTTGTCTCCAATTGAACAGTTAAACGCTGCCTCTACATAACTTTGTAAAGGCTAAAAAATGAAGGACTGGATGTTGCGTTCAGGTCCCTCCCGTAATTATGAGCTTACATCGCTAACTTCAAAGCTTCTGAGGTTTCATGGTGTGTTCATCTGCGCCTTGTAAAAATCTGCAACCTGAACACAAGCTGTTTTTGTTTCTGTATTTTCACCTCGCTGAAACACAAACATATGTCATAATATATTAAATATTCACACACCAAAGGAAAAAGAAACAAACTCGTTCTAAAGTCCTGTGTGTATGTGGGTTTATAAAAATAAAACAACGACGCACCCTCACACATATAGACTCTATCCCAAGAGCACAATGTGTGTAAAATGCACACACACACACACAAATACGCACACACACACAATGTTGTTTTATGGGGGTAAAATAGTGTGTGAGGAACACACACACACACACACACACACACACACTAACAAATAAAGCTCTTTGTTGCTGACAGTTTTATGGAGATGCTCCTGTGTAATGTGTGGAAACGAGGGGGAGGAGGCAGCAGAACATCTCCACCTGCCAACAAATGAGAAGAAGAACAAAAACAGCTCCACACAGTCAACTCATCCATCACAGTAACCACGTATATCATATCAGACAAAAGCACACGCTGTTATGTCCTGCTGTGAAATAACCTGCCATGTTTCCCAGCAGCGTCTCTGTACAGACTGTGGACGTGAAAAGCTTCAGGTTATTGGACGTTAATATTGTGAAGTTTGTTTGACTTTGAGTAGAATTACCAACAAAACCTACAGGTCGGATTTCCATGTGATTTGGTGGGAGGATGTAGAAATGGCCAAGGATGAACTCATCCAGGTTCAGGAATCCACTTTACGTTAGCAGGACGATGGTTTTAGTGGTTTTAGTGTTTTTTTGGTGGATTTTAATGATTCCTGCTCAAGGGCAACAGAGTTGCCATAGTAACAGCATCAACTCAGGAAGTGGAACTCGCTTTCAAAATAAAACGTCCGCAAATGCACCAACATGTCCAAGTTCAAATCACCCAACAAAACCCTTAAAAAATGTATTTTATTATTTAAACTGTAATTATTAGTGTTTAATATTGTATTTTCTGCATCACTATAGTTCTACTTTATACATAAAAGATGTTTTTTGGAAAGGGACTGAAAAAGCCAAGGAGCTTATACAACATATAGGTTTAAATATTTGTACACACACACACACACACACACACACCTCTATCTGACCCAGTGGGGTCATCTGTATGTATGTATATATATATATATATATATATATATATATATATATATATATATATATATATATATATATATATATATATATGTGTGTGTCAAAAACAGAGATTAGCTCATAAAAATTCACGGCGTGGAACATGCGTAATGAAAAAATTCTTGGATGTGATTTTTTCTTTTCAATATATCAGGATCTGTACTGATTTATTTCATTTTAACTTGATGCAGGTTTGAAATCTCAGAGCCTCTCTAGGTATTATGCAACTTGTTCATTTAACCGAGGGATAAAATCAGGAATCTCTGCATTATAGAACTCAGTTTTTCTCCACATTAGACTGGATGTTTTGTAGCAGGATAATTGGCTGCGAACACAAGCTCAGACCAACCTGAGCTTCTCTACAACTCAGGATGTTCTGCAGTATCAAATCAAATCAAACCTCCCTTCAGGCGATGCACCTCTTTCGTTTGTTTTGCAGGCGCGACGTCTCCGCCTCTTTAAGTTTTCACCTTCGAGACACAAATCAGGAAAAAAAAGTCCTACACGATGCAAGCTGGAGCTCATCCTGCCTTTCAAGCAGGTTAAATGTCACCAGAGGACAAAAAACCCGCCGCTTGTTAGCCGCCGTGTTTGGCTTCTGAACGCCACATAAATTTTAATAAAGCACGCGTGTCGCTCAGAGCTGCCTCACCTCCAACCCAAACTCGCCGGCGCGTGTCTGCAAGCGAAGACCAACGCGAAAAAAAACACAGCATCAAATATTAAGCAATCAAGCTGTTTACTGCACAGAGGAGACTGCAGCAAACACTGGAACCGTCACGTCGAGTTCAACCTGGTCACAAACCAACTGCAGCAACTAGACAGCGTTCGTTATTTAGACCTGAGGAGTCAGACTCTGTTCAGACCAACTTGATCTCAAGTGTAGTACCAGTAAAAGATGCATGTATGAATAAATCCACCTACAAAGTTCTCAAAAATAAATATGTCATTAAATTACAAAACAGGAGAATTGACATGAAAAAAAAGGTTAAACTCTGTTGAATTGCAATAAAACTGGGTGTTTTAAGCAGCAGGTGAAGTTCTCCTGCTTTTACAAACCATTTACAAATAAAAACTGTGAAAATTTGGAAAGATTCTCTCTGACTTAATTTCTGGGGGGAAACAGTAACTTGGACCCTTTAGCGAGCCACTTCTGGCCCCAGGGCCACATGTTTGACACCCCTGATTTAGGTTAACGGTTGATTAGTGATTTTGCTGCACTGCAACATATGTGTTGTATTTTTTTTAAGAACAAATCTTAAGAAATAAGGGTTTGTCATTATTATAACAATAATTATTATAATTATAGTGATTTTGTATATGTCACTTTATAATTTAAGAAATTCCTTTTTTTACATGCTTCTACATCCTATCTACACCAGGGATGTCAAACATTTACTATTTACACAGGATAAATAGGTTCATGTTCATTGTGCACATTTGTGCAAGTGACAAGTATAGTTGTCATTAAAATGTATATATAATTATATGCATAACAATTTCAAAACTTTGGCTTAAATAGGTTTTACACAAATAAATATGAAAGAAATACTGAAATATAAAAGCTAATACTGTATACTTATACTTACAGTATAGTTAGTATAAAAATAAAATAAAATGCCTAAAGTTCCTTAATGATAGTGAAGTATTATCTAGCAAAACATGTTTTCACTGTAACTGGGATTTATTAGAAGTGCATGAAGCAGCAGGAGGTTTGGTCCTTTAAAGCGTCTTTTAGAAAACGGTTTTACTTGTTGAATGTTTAATGTGAGGTGTCAAACCAGCTATTTTTACATGCCTCACATTAATATTTGAGACAGAAGCAAAAAAACCTTTTTTTCTTTATGTCTTGTATTAAAGTTAAAACTTGTATAAATCAGGATTTTAACAATTTTTTTTTAATTTTTTTTATCACAAGAAATGACAGTGACATGTGATAAAAGGCTTTAGAAACATTAGAGAATTCCTTTAATCCCAATGCCAGTTCTCTACAGTGAAACATGCTTCGTAGTTTTGGGCCATGAAACAATATCAATTTCATCAATATCCACATCATCAATACTATGAGAAAATAGTTCAATATCATATTGATAGATTCACTAAAAATTCAAACCAATGCCACCTCCTCTTTGGCTCACAGACATCATATTTCTCCTGATAATGGATCAATCAGTCATTTAACTCTCTTCATACGCTGATGATGTTCTCTTATTTCTGAGCAACCCAGTGTCCTCATTGCTGATTATGGATCCATCAATCAATCAAATTCATTTAAAAAGTCATTTAAAAGTCTAACTACAAATCAAGTTTATTATAAAGTGTTCACATTCAGCCTTTTATTTCCACTTGATAGTTTCTAAAAACAGATCATTAGAAATATATCAATTCTAATCATAATTGACCGACATGAAATATTTTCAACATATGTTCCAGTGATGTAGCAGACTCTACGTGTCTGTATTAAAATGAGTTTTAAGCATAAAATGCCCCTAAATATTTAAAAGATAAACATTATTAATTATTAATACTGATATATTCTACATAGAAATATACCGATTGGCTTTTTTGTTAAATATCACCTATTACTAACAAAATAAGTCAATGTGATTGTTCTCTTCCAATTTGTTCGCACTGAGCATTTTTCCTCCATAAGCTTCTAGTCTCGTCTTTAATTCTTCCTTATGCTGTTCCATTCCTGTTTTTTTTTTTTTTATTCTTTCTTTCCATTCTTTCCCTGAAGGGCGACATTTTTTAATTAACTCCCTCAACTCTTTCTGCAGATGCGTTTTGCTGTGTCAGAAGACGTTACGGTGAAATAACCAGCGGGGGAGGGGAACTTCTGCAGCCGTTTTGCATTCAATTATATATTTTTTTCCCCACAAACCAATTTTCCCACCAATGAAGTCTTTGGCGTCGGGGGAATCACGTCTGTCCATTACCTTCACTCAATGCTCTAACGTCGAGCTCAGCTCCCTGATGCTTAAGTTACACTTCCCTTTTCTCTTTCCTCGTCAGAAGAGATGGAGCGGGACGTGTGGACTTTTCACCCGGCAGCAATGGATTCTGGGTACAGTTGTGTTGAGGTGAAAAGGTGGGAGGGGATGTAAAAGAGAGAAAAGGAAGCGTAAGCGTGTCGGTGTGAGTTGATGTTAGTTATTGTACAATTACTCCAATATTGACTTTCATTATCTTGGAATGTCTTATTCCATTGTGTTAATTATTTCAATAGTCGATTTACTCTTTTTTCCTGAAAATAAGATTAAAATGTTCGACTTTGTGTCTAAACGTTGTTGTATTTTTGTTTTTTAGCTCCTATATATTCTGGCTTTTTATCTCAAATCCTTTTCTTCTGAAAAAATAATGAAGTACAATTATCTGAATCTACTGCAAAAACTGGAATCTTAACAGGTGAAAATGTCGTGTTTTTGGTACAATTAGTCCAAAACTGAGTAGAATTTTCTAGATAATTAAGATAATTTCATGTTTTTCTCCTTGTTGTAGCTTTAAGAATAAAGCTAAATCAAGCTTTATTCTTAAAGCTTTTCTTTCTTAATTCCTTTACTCTTAAAGCTCTACGAATAAAAAATCATTAAGAATATAAAAGATATAAAAGATTTTAAATTATAGATATTAAACTGATCCTACTTCATATATGACTAATAGAACCAAAAACCATCTTCATCTGTTTTTGCAGTAAATACTCATTGTGTCCCAGTACACCTGTACATAAAAACTACAGGTGGGAGTTTTCTATCTCGTTTCTTGCATCATAGCAAAACATTTCTTATATTGTACAGTTGTTATTTCTTAAGTTTGCCTTTAAATTTTGATTTTTTAAATAGAAATGTGCAGCTAGAATCTTAGTGTGGATAAAGAAATCTTATTTTGATCCTTTGACGGTAACAAAGTGCAGCTACACCAACGCTGACAGCTTCCTGTCAGCCATTACTGTGTTCAGCGTTCCACGTCTCTTCCACCACTGTGAGTGACCATCTGGTTCCTCGCTGTCAGACACGCTTCACTGAGCTCAGACCAGCGACTTCCAGGAACAGAAATACAGCAAGTGTCTAATTAACGAGCTCTGCCTCGTTAGGGAATCTCTGAATATGCTCACAGCTGCAGAGGAAGACAAAGGCGTGAGGACATTTGATGCCGTTTCTCTGCACGTTGGTTGAATAAGATCAACAGAGACGCTTCATTTCAGCAGGAAACCAGACTCATAAACACCACATAGGTGCATTTATCCAGGATAAACACAGCGCTCACACAGGAACTGGTTCCATCAGGATTCACAGTGATGTTTATAGTAATGATTTTAGTGCAATGTTTTAATGATGCTGCTCTTCATGTGATTATCGAGCACTTGGATTATACATACATATATATACATACATACATATATATATATATATATATATATGTATGTATATATATATATATATATGTATATATATATGTATATACATACATATATATATATACATATATATATATGTATATATATATATGTATATATATACATATATACATACATATATATATATATATACATACATATATATATATATACATACATATATATATATATACATACATATATATATATATATACATATATATACATATATATATATATACATACACACATATATATATATATATATATATATATATATATATACATACATATATATATATATATACATACACACATATATATATATATACACACATATATATATACACACACATATACATATACATACAAACTAAATATATTGTATATCTATATCCTGCCATTTTTGTTATTTTATTCTAATAAAGGAAATAAAAAAAAACTCCTGAAGGTTTTGTGTAATATAGTACATTTTGTGAACATGTGTAAATATAATATCTGAGTGACCATGAGAATAAATTGTGCTATTTGGCCAATAGGTGGCGCTGTAACTTTTTCTAGCTATAAGGAATGAATCTCTGTCTCGATGTATTTCAGAGCAGCAATAATTAATTAACAAATCAATTAGTGAATTAGTTGCCAACTATTTCATTAATCACCAGTTTTTCTTTTTTTTTATGATTGAATAATTGATTTTGAAAGCTTTTCAGGCCACAGAATACACATATAGGTGTGTACATGTAAAAAATAAAACAATGATTAAAAAATAAAAACCACTGTCCAGTGTCTGACGCTGTGTATGTGTTTTTGTTTCAGACGTTCATCCTACAAGTAGCTGCCATCATTAGCCATTACCATAAAACACCACGCTGTTTAACATTAATGAGATGCTGCTGCACGGATCAATAACTACAGACAGAAAGTAGAACAGGGCGCGTACACACAACGTTAAATATTACTGTTGGTACTTTATTGGCTAATTGTTCTAATAATTCATAGGTAGCAAATACATCTTTTGATGAATAAAGATCTATTGGAAAAAGAATTAAGAAATTCTTTTCTAGGAATAAAAAAAAAATACAAAAAACACAATTGCCTTACAATTAAAAATAATAAATTTATTATTATAGTAATAAAAAATAATAATAAATCATAAAAGAATAATTAAAAAAATATATAGAACAATTATTTTCAATGGAAAGTATAGAATTTTTTCAAGAAAATATGTATTATTATTATTATAAAAGAATAATAAAAAACATATATTTAATAGTAAAGTTAAGCAGCAAAATTTTACTATTAAAAATATATGTTTTTAAAAATTCTATAATAATAATAATAATAATACTTTCTTATAAAAAATCTAGAATAAAATGTTGGTAATAATAAAAAAAATAACGTTACAATTATGTTACAATAAAAAAAGAATAAATATATGATTATAATAATAAAAATCATAAATTATAAAGGAATACATTTTTAAAAAATACATATAGATCAATTGTTTTCAATGGAAAGTATAGTATTTTTTCACAAAATATTATTATAAAATAATTAAAAAAATGTTTTTAATAGTAAAATGAAGCAGAAAAATATTTTCTGTGTTTATATATTATATACACAGAAAATATTTTGCTGCTACATTTACTATTATTTTTTTTATTATTATTATTTCATAATAATTCTCCATTCTTTAAAAATCTAGAATAAAATGTTAGTAATATTAAAAAAAAAAAAAATATCTCAGATGTCTTTTCTTATATTAGAAAGAAGAAACAAACGTTGGATCCAAAGTTCAATGTCAACACTGCGTTATGTAGAAAGGTAGTAAAACATGTATTTGGTTATAGAATATGTGTGAAATTAATGTGAATTCATCAGTAAATGGGGATACATGAGTGATATGGAGCTGAGAGGATGCAACAACGCGACGCTTCTGCAGGTACGAAACTCTGACTTCATCACAGCGTCAACGAGTTTAAACTGAATCAGGACTCTGACCTGAGCAGGAGGAAAAACAAAGGAGACAATGATCGCTCCTCAGGAGGCACACACACACACACACACACACACACACACACACACACACACACACACACACACACACACACACACACACACACACACACACACTTATTCATTTGATCAAAGCCAGCATGGATAATCTTTTCTTTGTTATCATGAAGATCCTCTTTTTTTGTTTTTTTTGCACATGGTGTGTGCATGGGTGTGTTTGTGTGGGTGTGTGTAAATGACTTGGCATATGATCATGTAAGAGTGTTTCCTGGCAACACACACACACACACACACACACACTCTCACACAAACAATGTCTTCCTCCAACAACCACTCTGGATGAGCAGCTGGCGACACGAAGACGTGCGAGTGTATTTTATTCATTCATAAATCTCTCGTACAAAACAAAAAGCAGAGAACCGTCTTTCTTCTGCTCCAGATTTGCCTGTAAAGGACAAACTGCAGAAACAATGAGCTGCTTCCACAGTGGTCACCACACCAATAACACACAATCAATCATTCCGCTGTTTTTCTTTTGAGGCCTGATATAAATAAATGTTTCCAAGTAATAATAAAACAAAAGAATGAAAATGTTTTCATGTAAATATAATTCTGATTCAGTTCTGGAATTCCTTTTCTTTCTTTTTTTAAATACATTTTGACATTTGAAGTCAGCTTTTCAGATTCAGATCTTATTATCATTATTTTATTGGTTACACATCTTATTTTACCAGTTTCATTTCTTTTCTTGTTAGTTTTACACCTTTGGCCTTTTGGTGTAAGGGGGCGTGGCTTTAACGGTGAGGGGCGTGGCTTTAACTGTGGGGGGCGTGGCATCATGAGTGACAGCTAGTTTCCCACATTCATGTGATGGACATAGAAAATACTGACATTAATGGCAGATTTATGTTTAAAGATGAATGAAAATTCACGAGTTGATTATTATTTTTTGTAATTCTTTGTTAGTAGGGGGGCATTGAATAAATTCAACTGGTATAAAGGTGCTTTGTGGGGATGATTAAATATGTACTTTTGTAAAAACAGAAGTAAGTTAAACAACAACATGGAAACATCCTATATAAGATAATAAAATAATTGGCCACCTTGTGGATATTAGGTTGATGCAGACTTGATTATTGCAAAGGCCCAAAGGGAGGAAGCAGCGAGGTTTGTTATAATTATTGGGTTGTGATTCATGTCAACATGTGCTGTTTTTGTTTGTTTGTTTATGATGTTTCCCTGGAGACGATGTTTTTTCCCTTTAACTCGCTCCCTTTGTAGCAGAATGAGACATGCTGTTTGCAGAACTAACATCAGTAATTATTATCATTAAATCTCACGTGTTTGTTGAGTGCTGCTGTTTTGTAAGATGCATTGTTTGAATAATTATTTTGTCTAATTCATGTATTTTCTTTTCTGTTTGTTTTGTAGAATTTTGGTAAAATTGCATTTATGATTTTTTATAAAATGGGTCCCTGCATCTAAAATGGTGCCAAAGGTCAACTTCACTACAATATCTGCCAATAAAGGCTTAATTCTGCTCTATGTTGGACAAACACGTTTTCATATTACAACTTTATCCTCATAATGTTGACTTTATTCTAGAAATATTACGGCTATAATTGTGCATACAATTTTATTTTTGTTCAGCCAATCACAGCAGAGAAATCATTTGTGGGTGGGGGAGGGGCAGACTGTAGTGTTTTCTAACATATGACCCTGTGCTAAGCGTTTAATTTGGTAATATTAACGTTATTCTCATAGGAGACTTATTCTTGTGATATGACTTTAATCTCATATTATAATGACTTTATTCTCATCATATTAAGACTTCATTCTAGTAATATCGGTACTTTATTCTCATAATTTTGAATTTTGTTCCTGTAATAGTACAACTTTATTCTAATATTAAGTATTTATTGTTACTTCTTATATTTTGATTTTATTCTCATAACAATATGAATTTATATGACATTATAAATAAGAATTTATTTTTGTATAAACTGACTTTATACTTCGTGTATTATAACTTCATTCTCATAACATTAAGACTTTATTTCTGTTAAATTATAACTTTATTGTCATAGTATCTGACCCGATGTTATAACTTTATTCTTATAATTTTGACTTTATTCTAGAAATATTACAGCTATAAATGTGCATGTGGTAATTCTGCTCTATATTGGACTAAACACATTTTCATTTCATAAGACTCTGTTTGTTTGGCAGCTCTTTCTTATTTGACAGAGACCTTGAACCACGAACAAGTGTTTTCTTTATTCATTTAAAGTCCAACTCCGCCACAGGCAGCGATATTAACACAGTAAATCCACAGCGACGCGTCTCCTCAGGTGACTTGGAGCCTAATGAGCCACAGCAGCAGCATCGTGCTTCCTCTCTGGCCTCAGAGCTCGTTAAGGAGCCTCGTTAAGGAACCTCGTTAAGAGGAGGGATTCAAACGGGGTTTGACTGATTGGTCAGAAACACTTGACAGGGCCTGTGAATCCGACGTGAGGTTTAGAGTTGAATAACTCAGTGTCTGCTCCTTCTCTGCTCAGTTCTCCGTCGTCTATGATCACAGAATCATCATAAGCTTCTGACGCTGTTATTAGACTTGTTTTCTTTGGAAATGTGTGTTTTTGTGTGCAGTTGCTGCATGAAACTGAACGTCAAGACTTTGATTCTGTGACTGATGAAATGTGACAAAGTGCATCAGTAAGTTATTTCATTTATTAATTCTCAGATGTTTGGTGTTTTAATGAGCCTTTACCATGCAAGTTCTTTAAAGGTGCAGTCTGTCCTTATAGTATATGATGCATAATCAAAAGAATAAAGTCAATGTCTTTGTTTGTGTTTATTTCTTTAAACTGTTTTTTATTCAAATGGATGCATTTGTAAAGCTTTTAGTCCAAAATACATACATCCATACATTATACGATAATGCTTTATTTACTTCAAATCAATCTGGAGCGGCGTATGTGCTAATCAGGTGCTAACGTTAGCGCTAGTCAGGTGCTAACGTTAGCGCTAGTCAGGTGCTAACGTTAGCGCTAATCAAGTAGCTAATGTTAGCGCTAGTCACGTGGCTAATGTTAGTGCTAGTCAGGAGGCTAATATTTGTGCTAGTCAGGTGGCTAACGTTAGCGCTAGTTAGGTGTTAGCGTTAGTTTAGTCCAAATAAACTAAGTCCATACATTATAAAATAATGCTTTATTTTCTTTATTAACTGTTGATGTCACTATGAAGAGACACCAACCAGGGATTAATCTATCGATCATTACTAGATTTGATTGATTATTGATTGGTTTGGTTCATAAAATGATGTAAAATGAGGTTTTTTCAAACTTGAAGATTCTACCTGGTTTGAAGCTGGAACCTGAGAATTCAATTATTATTAATCAATGAATCAAATCAATGAATCAATTATCAAACAAGCTGGTGATTAATTGATTGGCAATCAATCAATGAATGGACCAATCATTGCAGCTCTACCTGACACCAGGATGGCATCTAATAAAAAGTTGAGTATTATTATCTGAAAAAAAAGATTTTCCTGTGCATTTGATTGATTCAACAAATATTTGATTTGACATTTTAAAGCCTGAAGGTGGATGATTCAACCAAGTTACGACAGGTGTTCACTTCATTAAAAAAATAAAAAACGAGTTCCGCCCACTCCTGTGTTATTGATTTATCATCTGACAAACTGCTCCTGGTCTCGCTTTGAGTGGTTCTCATGATGATGTCAGGTAACTGTCAGACATGATGGTGTTTTACGAAGATTAATTATACGCTGTCGGTGCATCGGTGGTCAAAGGGTTTCCTGAAGCTCTCAGCAGGAGGATAATTGATGCTGTTAGAGACGGTTCCTCGATGATCAACACGACGCGTGTCATCAGCAGAATTTATCTTCTCGTTCTGTTTTCCATGATCATAACTTCACTAACTTTAATCTTTTGATTAAGTGAGGACGGCGGTGGTCAGATGCATCATGGGAAGGTCACGGCTTCCCCTTTATTATCAATTTGTGTTGTTTGTTCACAGGTTTGAGATTTTTGCACATTCACATAATCAATCAGTGCCAAAGAGCCTGAAATTATCCCAGATGACAAAGATTTGGGGAAAAGTTACTCTGGAGTGATTGGACATCCTTCTGAGGTCAAAGAATCCAAAACAGTAGAGTCTATGTGTGATATATAACATATATTGAGGTTGTTGTGCAGCTTTTTCCATTGTGACTGTACTCTCATTCAATCCTTTTATGAAGCTCTGCAGGAGTTCAACACACACACACACACACACACACACACACACACACACACACACACACACACACACACACACACACACACTCCTCATGAATATGGATCAGAGCTGAGCTTATTCCACCTGGCCGTTCCTGCCATGTTAATAATAAGATAACAATATTATATAATATAACATCATGAGCTTCGCCGCAGCTTTCACACAATCACAGTGGAAATAAACATCAATGCTCCTCAGTCATGTCGAGAGGAAGAATATGATTAAATGACGAAAATGCAGCTAAATGCAATGAAATCACATTTAACAACAGGTCATCAAAGAAACAGTAAAAAATATCACGAAATACATAAAATCAATCAGTCAGGTGGCTAACATTAATGAGAGTCAGGTGGCTAATGTTAATGAGAGTCAGGTGGCTAACGTTAATGATAATCAGGTGGCTAACATTAGTGATAGTCAGGTGGCTAACGTTAATGAGAGTCAGGAGGCTAGCATAATGCTAGTCAGGCGGCTAACGTTAATGAGAGTCAGGTGGCTAACGTTAATGAGAGTCAGGAGGCTAGCATAATGCTAGTCAGGTGGCTAACGTTAATGATAATCAGGTGGCTAACGTTAATGCTAGTCAGGTGGCTAACGTTAGTGCTAGTCAGGTGGCTAACATTAGTGCTAGTCACGAGGCTAACATTAGCGCTAGTCAGGAGGCTATCATTAGTTATAGTCATGTGGCTAAAATTAGTGCTAGTCAGGAGGCTAATATTAGTGCTAGTCAAGTGGCTAACATTAGCGCTAGTCAGGAGGCTAACATTAGTTATAGTCATGTGGCTAAAATTAGTGCTAGTCAGGAGGCTAATATTAGTGCTAGTCAAGTGGCTAACGTTAGTGCTAGTCAGGTGGCTAACATTAGTGCTAGTCACGAGGCTAACGTTAGTGCTAGTCAAGTGGCTAGCGTAGCGCTAGTCAGGAGGCTAACGTTAGTGATAGTCATGTAGCTAAAATTAGTGCTAGTCAGGAGGCTAATATTAGTGCTAGTCAAGTGGCTAACGTTAGTGCTAGTCAGGTGGCTAACATTAGTGCTAGTCAGGAGGCTAACGTTAGTGATAGTCATGTAGCTAAAATTAGTGCTATTCAGGAGGCTAATATCAGTGCTAGTCAAGTGGCTAATGTTAGCGCTGTAGTATAGTAGCAGTATTACTTCAACTTCTGTCATTTATAGTAAAATAAACATCAACCTACAGCAATAAACGTTTACAGTCAGTTTACAGTCAGTTTACCGTCAGTTTACTGTGATTAACACAGTAAACAACAGCAGACTGGTGATAAACTAGAATAAACTATGTTTAGATGAAAATGAGTTTGTTAAAGAAACAACTTCCTGTTTAACAAATGATAGAAAATTATTGATAAGAGTATAAATAGATATTGGTAAAATCTTAATGAAAAGCATCCCTGAACGGAACAAGTGTACATTTAATAGGAATAATATAATATAAAATAAGTGATATAAGTGACGTGTGCATTGAACAATGGGACAAACAAACTGTCCCTGATGAAGACGTGGTGTTACACGTTTCCATGCAGCGAGATCCTCCTTTACACGTGTTTGTCCTGATTAAAGGCGACAGCGTTTCAGTTTCACGTCCCAGCACGAAGGTTTAATAAACGACTTTTATGGGTTTTTGAATTGAAATGTCACAACGTTCAGATTTAGGTTTCATATTAAGCAAAAGGCTGTAAATGTTGTTTTAGAACAGAAGGAAAGAACGAATGGAGCATAATGTGCTGTGGAACGGAAGGAGATAGATGTGTGTGTGTGTGTGTGTGTGTGTGTGTATATATATACTGTATATATACACACACACACACACACATACACACACAATGCATCCCTCTGTAAATATAATCATGGGATTTACAAACTGATTCTGCTCATTCATTAATTCATTAATTAACTGTGTTTGATCAGTGAAGACGTTAAACACTCAAAGTCTTTTCTACTACGTTCAATCAGTGGTAGAAAGTCACCAAGTACTGCGTTAGGTACAGTTTGGACACACTATTTCTTTGTACTTGAGTATTTCCATAAATAAGTACCTTTATACTTCCATATATATGTATATATATGTATATATATACACTAATATAACACGATCCATAATGTTTTACTTAATTGCTTACAAACTCATGTAATTAAACTTAAGTGACATTTGTATTTCATAACTTGCTTGTTCATGATTCTTTCTTTATTTCTAGAATCTTCTTCCACCTGTGGTTTAGTTTAAACCTCTGAATGTGACTGTGTGTTAAACGTTTTGCTGACGTCTGAATCTGATCAGAAATAATCGTCTTTTTGTTGGAATTAAGCTTCTCTTTAACAAACTGTTCAGCAGCATCAACATCTGCCTTCACTATCACACTGAACTGATTTGTGGGCTGCAACCTAAAATAAGAAAAACACAGATAATCTTGGCGTGAAAAACAGCAGGCGAACACCTAAAAGAACAAAATAAAAATCACCTTAAACACGGCGGCTGCTGGAAAAGTGAAGTAATTATGTGTGTTTGAAACCATTTACAGCCTGAGAGCGTCGTCTGGGCCAGAAAGGGCCGAAACGAGCTGAAAATGAAGCTGATTGAGCAGCTCCATTATTCTGCCACACACACACACACACACACACACACACACACACACACACACACACACACACACACACACACACACACACACACACACACACACACACACACACACACACGCCTGTCCACACACACACACACACACACACACACACACACACGCGCGCCTGTCCACACACACACACACACACACACACACACACACACACACACACACACACACACACACACACACACACACACACACGGATGCTGCCACACACACTGTGATGCTACTGTGACGCCTGGATTTTCACTCCCGTGATTTGTGAGGCTGTTTCCAGGAGGCTGCAGGACCAGATTACACTATAACTCACACACACACACACACACGTTTTCAACGTTTCCTGGATGTGACTCATCTTTGGATTCCAACGCCTGAAAAGCAGCTCAGCTAGTGAGCACGAATCTGAAACTTCTTATTGACATTCATTATTCACGCAGCAATTAAGAACATTGATTTTAGTTAATTTCTTTATAAACATACATATATATCAGCGTGATAAAAACAATTTATTTTAAAGCACACTGTTTGTTTATACATCATGGAAGCTGTGTTATCTCATATAAACTCTTCTGCCTTCAAAATAATAATCATTGGGTCACATCTGATTTCTTCTTCTAAGTTACGAGCGTTGACAAAAAAAAACAAACAGGCGTAAACAAGTCCAAAATAACGTTCACGGATCGTAAAGTTGCTGATGTACAGTAGAAGGTGATATTTTCAGAATAAAAGCGCGAGCTGCCACAGAGGAAGATGCTGAGCTCAGATTTAAAAGTGAATATTTGTTCAGTAGCAAAAACTGACTTATTTCTTTGGATGAATTTATTCCTGAGGTACTGGAGTACGTTTACACCAAAGCAGACTTGTTTTCTTCTTCTCTACTATAATTTCACACTGACTCTTAAAAAAAACTAAATTCCATGTGTTTTGTGAACTGGTGTGGATATTCTTCCACTGTATAAAGTAGATTTGACTCTTTGACTATGTGCTGTATAATTTATTCTGTGGGTGAAACCGTGTGGAACAGCAGCTTCCAGCTAATTAACTGCTTATCTTTAAGGAACAAACAGCACAGCAGCTAAACAGATAATGACTGGAACAGGGTTTGCTAAATGGAAATTAGCCAGCGATGGTAGAATTCAGCTAACCTCCAGCCTGAGGACGGTAAATAGACGCACAGCCACGCGTGTGTTCAGGTTCCTGCAGACAGAGGCCCTGATGTACGTGTGTGTGTGTGTGTGTGTGTGTGGGGCATAATCATTAATATATAATTATTAATAATAAATATATAATTAATAATAATTAACAGGACATTAGTTTAACTGCAGCGGCTCAAACAGAAAAGTCTTTAAAACACATTAAGACTCCTGCTAATTATCTACAGCTTCATGGTATACTTTTATTTGTTTTTTTTCCTTTTCCTACATCAGTCAATCACCTGATCAATCAATGACCTGATCAATCAATGACCCGATCAATCAATGACCTGATCAATCAATGACCCGATCAATCAATGACCCGATCAATCAATGACCCGATCAATCAATAACCTGATCAATCAATGACCCGATCAATCAATAACCTGATCAATCAATGACCCGATCAATCAATGACCCGATCAATCAATGACCTGATCAATCAATGAACCGATCAGTCAATCAATGACCCGATCAATCAATGACCTGATCAGTCAATCAATGACCAGATCAATCAATGACCCGATCAATCAATGACCTAATCAATCAATGACCCGATCAATCAATGACCCGATCAGTCAATCAATGACCTGCACCAGAGAACATCTATTACGTTTACGTAGAATTATATAAAACATTATTTGTGTTTTTTGCTGTTTAATTAATTTAGATCATTAATTTGTTCAAATTCCAGAAAACAGGCGTCAACAGTAAAAACGGTTAAAATGTTTTGATGCAACAATAATTTATAAAGATTTTTATAATGATTTTTTTATAATGATTTTTATAATGATTTTTATAATGATTTTTATAATGATTACAAACTGAACTAACATCAGTAACACAGTTTAGCTCTGACAGCACATGTTTGCATTGGATGATGAAACGTGTGACAGGTCGTAGCAGCAGGACATGAACCTGAGAAACATTCATTGTTTAGGCTCGTGAAATGTTCATTTTGTGTTTATGTTGGTTTCTCACATTTAAAAGTCAGTTTTTACCAATTAAAAAAAAAAAAGATGTAATTTGATTTGCAATTTTTGTCAAATTTTTATAAAATGTCAAATGGTTTTACCCAAAAATATGTTGAAGGTTTAATTTAGGAGAAATTACAGTCTCAAACTAATTAAAGATCAAATTCATTTTTAACGCCGTTATTAAGTTGAGCAACTTGATTCTAATAGAAATGATTAAACTCCAGTTTCTAATGAGTCCTCCCGGTTAATATTTTCATATTTTCACCTCAGCTGAATCTATAATTCAATGTTTTATCATTTGTCTTTACTTCTGACTTACTCGTTTCTCTTCATGTAATTTACTGTCATTTCTATTTTTTTATTCTAACTCTCTTTAATTTCCACCTTATTTACTTCATTCTCTCTCTAATCCAACATTATGTGAAAGTCACAGTAAAGTATGTGAACGTAAATCTATAATAACACACGTCACTAACGAAACCAAGAAATCTAAAATTAGTGGAAATAAATCACAGGAGAGACGAAAAAGAGAAGAAGAAGAAGATGAAAGTTTTAATCTTTTTCTGCTGAATCAGGAGGAGGCTTAGTTCTAAATGTCAGGACACACACACACCCTAAAACACACACACACACCCTAAAATACACACACACACACACACACACACTAAAACACACACACGGGTTAGAGTCAGAGCTGAGGCAATTTGCATTAATGAGAATTTAGTTGAGTTTCGTTTGCAAAAAAAGAAAAGAGATAGATGGAGAATAGTGAAATAATAAAGGTGCTGATGAAACATGAAGGAGTCAGTGACCTGTTAAAATAATGGTCAAGGTCATTTTTCAATGTAATATTGATAGTTTCACAAAAGAATAACAACTCAACAAATCAATGCTGCTTCTCCTTGACTCATAAACATCACATTTCCCCTGATAACAGATCAATACCTGAATCAATCAGCCGCTCATTTAACTCTTGATACGCCGATGATGCTCTCTTATTTCTGAGTAACCAGTGTCCTCATTCCTGCTGCGATTATTGAATAAATATTGAATCAATCAGCCAATGATTCAACAGATGAATCACTAATCGACTCCAGGATGAAGTGGTCACATTCAGCCTTTTAAATCCTGGTTATTATTAACTAAAGATAGTTTAGGACAATTAAATAATAATTATTTGTGTCATATTTAAGGATCCAAGTGTCGACCTCTAAAAAAAGGAAAGTAAATGAGTCTAATTCCTTAAAAATAAGTCAAATGAATAAATGTCAGTTTATTTATTATGTTGTAGAAACCAAAGCTCCTTGTTACTGACTCTGTGTATTTTTACTTTAAAGAAAACTCATCATCACCTGTTTTAATTCAAGAGGGAACTAAACAGCAAAATGAAACAATAGGATAGTTTAACTAAAGTAATACTAGTAACTACTAAACTAGAGTACTTTTTTCTTATATATATATATATATATATATATATATATATATATATATATATAAATCAACAAGTTCAGGTGTGAAACTATAGAAAACTAGGTAGTAAAGACAATAATCCAGCGACTGTCCAGCTACTTACATAAAGACAGTTTCTGGGTATTCAGTGATGTGTATTTTATATATAACAGAATAATAATGAACATTCATATTCCCACATTTTAATATTGATGTGAATCAGAGGGCGAAAAGGCTGAGAAGTTGATTCTATTCTGTTCTATTTAAACACCAGTTTCCATCCATCTTCATTATGTGCAGCACAAAAACACGTTACAAAAACGCCAAACGTTGATGGAAACTGTTCCCACAATCAGGAAAAAATAAATTGATGAGTTTTTGTGTTTGTCGTTCGCTCGAATTAAAGCGAGAAGGAAAAAGATGAAAAAGTTCCATCTATTCATAAAGTGATTGAATTATTTGTGGTTTTAATATCGTTGACGTGCTGTTTGTCTCCTTGGAATAAAATAATAATAAAAACAAAAATGGTTGATATTTAGATGCTGACATGTTAGAAACGGCTTTTATTCTGTGGAGGCTGAATAATGAGTTTCTGTATTTTTATTATTATTTTAAGTTCCACACATTAATGAGTCGGACTGGACAACATTTCAATATCAGGAAAAGTTTGTTTGCTTCATTTCTTATTCACAACATCTGAGAAACAAGCTGCACATCTACAGTTATATAAAACATGGAGGATACTTTCTGGATTTTCTTTATAAATCATTGGTTGTTTCAGTAATTCAGCTTAAAAACATCAGATAGATGAATTACTTAAATAAAAGTATTCATGTGCATAAATCTGCAAACCTTTATTTTATTGACTCATTTGATTTATTTGTAAATCAAATAAACTTAATTTCACTGTGTTTATCTTCTGATTTATTTCACTGAAATTACTGAAAAACCAAAGATTTGTTGATGGATGTTGATCTAAGAACATTTACTAAGTGTTTGAGGTACTTGTACTTAATGTATTTACTTCATTATTTCCATATATTGATCTTTTATCACTTTTTTAAAAGGGGACATTTTTCTACTTTATTCCAATAAACTTATTTGACAGCTGGATGTGATAAGATGAACTAAATACTTATCCCAGTTGCAAAAGTATTTTATTTTTTTATCTAAAATTAATTATTTTTCAGTTTCACTCTTTGACATTTCATGTAAAAAACACACATTCTGTGTGATTTCTGTGAGTAAATGAACTTTTAAATGACATTAAAAACTGTCCAGATTTATTCACATGACTTATTGAACTTTCTGTAAATCAAATTAACTTAATTTCACTGTGTTTATCTGCTATATAACATATTTACCTGAAATTAGTGAAACAACCAATAGTTTATGAAGGAAAATGTAGATATTAGCAGACTTTTTTTTCCATATAATTATACGTGATTTATTTGTCTTTTCTAGATTTTTACACGTTTCTGCAGGAAAAGTTGAACTTTCTCAAGATGCAAAGTCCAAACCTAAAAACACCAGGGAGATGGAGTTTTTTATGATCCAATAAAAGAATAATGAATAAAAATGTGAATAAACTCACACAAACTGATGAACTCACAGAACGTTATCTCTCAAACGTGCAAAAACTAAAGTTAAGAGATTATTATTTAGAGATGTGTTTCCATGAAAAGTGTGTGTTACCTTCACAAATCAAACTCACACACATTTATTACAAAAGTTACAGCCTCAGATTCAGCGTTTAATGCTCAGATCACAACTTCAGCAATAAAAGAAAAGGAGGATTTTTTTATTTTTATCCTTGAAACACAATGAAAACGTCTGAAGGAGCCAAAAATACAGCTTTAACGTCATCAGACTAAATAAATATCTGAAGATATCATATAATGAGACAAAATCAACACCTTTATGTTGAGAAAACAACAGGAGATGAAATCTATTTTATTAAATAAATATCTATTGTTTTCTAAAACGTGCCTTTACTGTTTTTATAGAAAATCTGATAAATTTAGGTTTTAATATAAAGTTTGATTTTCCACTTTCCTGTAAAGTTGCTGGTACTTACTGTACGCTCTGCAGACTGAAGCGGCCTTCACCTCACAGCTTTACGCAGCAGAAACCACCTCTGTATTTATTTATTCATCAGGTCTACAAACAGCTGAACACTCACGTGGTCCTGACTATTGAACAGCCTGTCATTCCTGATGCTTAAGAACACTGATCGATAACCTGATCAATAAGTGCAGTCATACAACCTGTAAACTCAGGATGTAACTTTAAAAGCCACAAACGTAACTGAACACATGTTGAATGATGAGTTTTCTCTGCTCAGTGACGGATGAATGAGGTTTTCAGAGGGAAAGGAGGCAGCAATAAAAAATAACTGTGACCCCTTAAATGTTGTTTAAGGTAAAAACAAACTCGACAGTCACAAACAAATCCAGGATTTGGACATTTGGACATGACCAGGAGGAGGCTCCGCCCCCTCAGCCCATAGACGTATTCTACACCTGGATGAGGCTCCGCCCCTCAGCCCATATACGTATTCTAAACCTTAGTGAGGCTCCGCCCTCTCAGCCCATAGATGTATTTTACACTTTGGTGAGGCTCCGCCCCCTCAGCCCATAGACGTATTCTACACCTGGATGAGGCTCCGCCCCCTCAGCCCATAGACGTATTCTACACCTGGATGAGGCTCCGCCCCTCAGCCCATAGACGTATTCTAAACCTTAGTGAGGCTCCGCCCCCTCAGCCCATAGACGTATTCTACATCTTGGTGAGGCTCCGCCCTTCAGCCCATAGATGTATTCTACACCTTGGTGAGGCTCCGCCCTTCAGCCCATAGACGTATTCTACACCTTGGTGAGGCTCCGCCCCTTCAGCCCATAGATGTATTCTACACCTTGGTGAGGCTCCGCCCTTCAGCCCATAGATGTATTCTACACCTTGATGAGGCTCCGCCCCCTCATCCTCTAGTATTCTACATCTTGGTGAGGCTCCGCCCCCTCATCTTATAGATGTATTCTACACATGATGAGGCCCCGCCCCCTTGTGATTCTACAGGGGGCGGAGCCATCCATAGTAAGAGAGAAGCCTGTAACGTGTTGACAGAAAACAGCTTGATTTTTGAATCATTGACTTTTTATCCATCAAAAACTATTAAAACAGTTAGAAAAGCTCTGGAAAAGTCTCTTTGTGATGTCACAGCTGTGAGACACAATTATTGTTTTAATGTGGTCGGTAAAATGAATTAAACAACTCTGTTTTTCTCCACAGTTTGAATGTTATCATCGCCCCGATGCATGATGGGAGGCCCCAGAGCATCATGGGAGGGGACGGCTCTAATTAACAAGAGTAAACCAGGAAGTGAGGAAACAATAAGCGTCATTATCAGCCTCTGATACAACATTTATGGTCTGTATCATCATCATCATCATCATCATCATCATCATCATCATCGTAGCTCCGCCCACTTTTACCCACAATATAAAAACATTGGTGTAAATAAAGGTTGGAAAATTCAAAATAGGAACATTTCACATCAGTAATTTAACAACATCATCGAATCTGCTCAATTAACCAGCGAACACACACACACACACACACACACACACACACACACACACACACACATTTATTCTCACTTCTTGTCATTTTTATCCTTCACAATTGGACATTTTAACATTTAATGCATCGCTGGAGTCTAAAAGTGTGAAAAGAAATTCAGCAGATTTCTGATTTCAGCCTCGTGTGGAAACAAATGTGCTGAAGTGTCAATAAAGAAGCAGCCCAATGTCAGGACATTCTCCTGATCAATGACTTAAATGAATGAACTGTCCAACAGGATCAACATGTGGATGTGTAAAACAGGAGGAACCTGACCTGCCCTTCATCACCACCATCATCATCCTCCTCCTGGATGCAGCAACATTAAGTTTGACAGAAACGTGAAATCCTCGTTGGTGTTCAGGAGAAAAAAACTCTGCAGGATGAGACAGAATCAACTGAAGAATAAAACAGGAGAATCTAAATAAACCTTCACAGAGGAAAGAAAAGGAAAAGAATAAAAGAAGCGTCAGAGAAAATCAATGAAAGAAAGTGGAAACGGGAGAAACGAGTTTATTCCAACGACCGCAGCGGAAGAAGAGGATTAAAAATAAAAGAAGAAGAAGAAGAAGAAGAAGAAGAAGAAGAAGAAGGGGATGACGAACCGAAGCAGCAGGAAGAAACGAGGAGGAAGAAGAGAACTGACCTGCGGACGGAAAAGCAGGAAAACAGCTGCGAAGACGCTGAAGCGACGAGAAGAGAAAAGAGAAGAGAAGGAGAGAAGAGAGAAGAGAGAGAAGAGAGAGAAGAGAGAGAGGAGAGAGAGGAGAGAGAAGAGAAGGAGAGAGAGAGAGAGAGGAGAGAGAGGAGCCAGGAAAAGCTGCAGCAGCTGTGACAGGGGGAGGGGCCTCTGGGGGGAGGGGCAACGGGAGGGGAGGAGTCACGGGAGGGGCCACTAGAGGGGGAGGGGCCGCGCGTAAAAACAACAAAAACGCAGATGATAAATTCTCTGCTCAGAAACAAACATGGAGTCATTAAGGTGAAGACACACAGGAGGAACAGGAACTGTAGAAGAGAAAAAAATAAAAACATCTTTTTAGCATACTTTACTTTACCCTAATCAAATTCTAATGATAAAATAAATAAATAGAATATACAATAAATCTTACTTTATGTCAATGTGACAAGAAAAAAAAAGATCTTTATCTCTTAATATACATATATATATATATATATATAAACATATATATATATAGCATATTAGAAAAAAAATCTCACATCAAAATTAAAATACATACATAAAAAAACTAATGATAACTTTACTTCCCCCAAATATTGGGTTAATTTTTTTATTTGGTGAAAATTTTCCAAAATTTTGAATAAAACACAAACTTTGGTTGATGAGCTAAAGGGACTGGTCATGTGACCTCATAAATTGTATGTCCTTCAAAATAAAAGCCCCCTTTTCACACCTAACTGTAAAAACGTAGATTTTTATATAAGATCTTTTTAGGAATTTCATGATGTGCTTTTTTTGACTTAAAATGTCACATGGTGTAACTTAAAAATAATGATCCATTTTAAATATCAATAAAACTGGTTGATATTGTGTGTAAAATCTTTTTAAAAGAGATAAACTATCAGGTACTAACGTGTTTTAAGGTTACACCACATGACTGTTTTAACAGTGAAGTGAACTAAAATTAAAAAAAAACAGTAAACTGAAAAGTACAACATCTTCTTTAGTAAAAATGCAGATAAAGTCATGTTTCCACATGGATTCACACATTGGGTGAGTTTGCTGTTAGTGACACATGAAGATCATCAGACTCTGGGTGAACGTGAGCGCTGAATCCCAGCGTGTTTCATCATGTGAGGTCGACTCATTTCATCAGTTTATCGTTGAAGTGAAGCCTGGAAACTAAAAACAGAAGAAGTAGAGACGGAGCGAGAGGTTCTGGCTTTGAAGCCTCGACGACTACAAACTACTTTAATTATTTCTTCTCTTCAGAGAGAACAGAGCAGAAGCCTGAGAAGACGCCTGTTTGATTCTTCCTGCGCTGAGACGTCTGATGTGAAAGGACACAGAGAAAGATGCTTGTCTGAAGTTGTTCTGCTTTTTCTTTCATGGGCAAACGGGCAGAAAACTAAAGGAACTGGTCACATCTCTAAATAAAACAGCTTTAAAAGAGCGATTGAAGCTTCAATAAAACAGCAGGTTTACCAAAAAAATAACTTTACATGATGAGGCTCCGCCCCCTCAGTGAGGCTCCGCCCCCTCAGTCCATAGATGTATTATAGACCTGATGAGACTCCACCCCCTCAGCCCATAGATGTATTATAGACCTGATGTGGCTCCGCCCCCTCAGCCCATAGATGTATTATAGACCTGATGAGGCTCCGCCCCCTCAGCCCATAGATGTATTATAGACCTGATGAGGCTCCGCCCTCTCAGCCCATAGATGTATTATAGACCTGGATGTGGCTCCGCCCCCTCAGCCCATAGATGTATTATAGACCTGGATGAGGCTCCGCCCCCTCAGCCCATAGATGTATTATAGACCTGGATGAGGCTCCGCCCCCTCAGCCCATAAATGTATTATAGACCTGATGTGGCTCCGCCCCCTCAGCCCATAGATGTATTATAGACCTGATGAGGCTCCGCCCTCTCAGCCCATAGATGTATTATAGACCTGGATGTGGCTCCGCCCCCTCAGCCCATAGATGTATTATAGACCTGGATGAGGCTCCGCCCCCTCAGCCCATAGATGTATTATAGACCTGGATGAGGCTCCGCCCCCTCAGCCCATAGATGTATTATAGACCTGGATGAGAATGTAATTCTGAGTTTAACCAAACTGACGATTATTTTAGTTTAGCTACAGATACAGGTCACAATAAACAGCAGGTTTTATTATAGTAAAAGCATCTATATCCTTGTTATTTTTACTATAATAAAATCTGCTGATTTATAATAGGCCGTTTTTTAATCAAACATAGTAAACTGTAAAAAAAACAGTTAACAGCTGTTTTTTGTGTTATTTCTGTCCCACAATGAAGTCCAGAGGACGTAGAAAAGTATTCTGTTGAAAGTTCTATTGAATGGTTTAAATTGTGTAGAAAATGTGTTTTGTAAAATGGTGACTGCTAAATGAGATATATTCACATCATATGTTTGTGTTGTCATTTCTTTTTTTACTGTAGGTTTGATATAAACTAAAATATATAACATAAAGTAAATGACAAAGTGTATTGTACAATAGAACCAAAGCTTGTGGATAGAAGTCTTCACGGCAGCAGCAATAAAAATCTCTACTATAATTAGACTCGTCCAAACACAACTGGTTTGGGTGCTGGATAATTAATGAGATCCTCCCTTTATTAGGCCCCAAATTATCGTGTTACAGTGAATTTCTGCCCTAAACGCATCTCAACAAGCTCCTGAACCAGAAAACGAGGCCGAGACGCCAAATGTGTTTTTTAATGAACTGAAGAAGAAGCTGCAGCTTTATGAACTTTACAGCTTGAATCCACTTTAATTCCTCACAGATGTTCCATTGCTGTGTCACAGGTTTAAGCATTTACAAGGACACAGGTCACATGAAACATGTAAAAATGAAAAATATTAGTCAGATAGAAAGTGGGAAAACAAACAATAAAAGCAGTCGAACTTTGACCTTTTCAACAAATTATCCAGAATAAAGTTGAAACATTAATTCTAGAACAAGTGAATTTATCCTTGAAATGCAAAATACACCCTGCGACCCCGAAAGGGAATAAGCGGGATAGAAAATGGATGGATGGATGGATGCAAAATACATAGTAAATCACACTACATTGGTTATAAAAATAAATAAATAGAATATACAATAAATCTTACTTAATGTCAATGTGACAAGAAAAAAAAGATCTATATCTATATATAGACATATATATGTAATTATATAAGTAAAGTTATTATTAGATTTTTAGATTTTTTTTCTAATATGCTATATTTATATATATATATATATATATATATATATATATATATATATATATATATATATATATATATATATGTATAGCATATTAGAAAAAAAATCTAAAAAATCTAATAATAACTTTACTTCCCCCAAATATTGGGTTAATTGTTTTATTTGGTGAAAAACTTCCAAAGTTCTGAGTAAAACAAACTTTGGTTGATGAGCTAAAGGGACTGGTCATGTGACCTCATAACATGTATGTCCTTCAAAATAAAAGCCTCCCTTTTCACACCTAACTGTAAAAACATAGATTTTATAGCACAGCTTTTTAGAAAAATGAAGAACATGTTTTTAATGATAAATATGAATCTTTGATCTATGATCATTTTATTATTATTATTATTATTATTATTATTATTATATTCCAGAAAAAACAGCTTCATGAGAGTAAAATCGAGGGATTTATCTGGTTATATATGAATCACAAAGAGAGAACATGTAAACACACACACACACACATAGTGTACACACACACACACACACACACACACAGAACATATTATATGTCAGTGTGCATCGGATGTGAGGTTTTTATTGTCTCGCTGTGACAGTTTAATTTTCTCCAGGTGACCTTTACGTACAACGTGTTTGCTGATAAGCTCAGGTAGAACACACACACACTCACACACACACACACACACACACACACACACACACACACACACACACACACACAAACACACACACACACACACACACACACACACACACACACACACACACACACACACACACACACACACGCCTTGCAGACTGAACACAGAGACGATAACAACTGACTTCGTACATTTGACGTCATTTTACATTTTGTAAAACACTATTTACTAGTCTCAGTGTCTGTAACATTTTTACTTTAAAAAAAGTATATATATAAAATTGTATTATATGATAATATATTATTGTATTTTTCAGTTTACTGTTTTTTTTTAATATTATTATAGTTCACTCCAATGTTGAATCTGTCATGTGATGTAACTTTGGTACCAGAAAGTTAAACTCTCCTAAAAATAAAAAAAATAAAATACATGGTACAAATGGACTTTTAAATGACAATAAGCCAACATGAACACAACATATGCATTTCAGGAGAGCTGATCATCTATGAGTCTGTAAAGACGAGTTTTTTCTGTATCTACATCCAACTGGAACGAGAACAGGAGACAGTAAAACCCTGTTAAAAAAGGAGAAGGAATTTCTTTTGTAATAAAAAGAAATCCAATTGATTGTAAAATATAAAGAAAGCAAATAGACACAGAAACGAGAACAAGATTCCCTAGAAAATGTGAAAAAAAGAAGTACCATCAAATTATGTTGTAAATCTTTAAAATTCTGTTGAACAGAATAATTCATCATATAAATAAAAAAGTCATCTACCTAAAATGTGTAGAATTAGAACGGTTTTCACATAATAACCAGACTTCTCCATCAAACAATCCAATAAATAAAATCTGCAATGCAATGTTAGGACAGTAAAAAAGTTCTATCTTTGGCTTAAATGTACCTGTTTTGCAGTAATGATCAACCTGTGTAAAACATAATACTAGTGCCTTTTTATTTAAAAAAATACAAAGGAACCAGAGGTAATTTTATAAACGTTTTACAAACTTCAGTTTGACCACGTTTCATACACATCTCTGACAATATATCCTTAAAACATGACATAAAATCACCAGAAACACATCATGAAATAAAACATATTACACCTCAACAAAACAGATTTGGATCAGACGGTCGCTTGGTCACTTCTGTTATTTATGAACTTGGTTCATCGTGAAACCTCAGCTCCATCCCTCTCAGTGACAAATGCTGCTCAAAACGAGAGGAATGAGGCCTGCTGCACGGCGATCAATCACACACACACACACACACACACACACACACACACACACACACACACACACACACACACACACACGAAGCCATTACGCCTGTGTTTTTAAACCTCTTTAGTGTAATGGCTCCAGCTCCAATAATAAGTCGGTGAAAAAAGGATTTTTCAGAGCTGCCATTTTCTTAAATCTGACTTTGATGACTAAAAAGATAATATAAAATGACTCATCCTTATTTTTTTTTTTAATCTAAAACTACATTAAATTTAATGTCTTTCAGTGTCAGCAGCTGGTGCAATTTTTTCTAAATATATATTTATATATATATATATATATATATATATATATATATATATATCTACACACACAGATATATACACACATAGATATATACACACACATAGATATACACACATAGATATATACACACATTGATATATACACATATAGATATATACACACATAGATATATACACATAGATATATACACACATAGATATATACACACATAGATATACACACACATAGATATATAAACACATAGATATACACACACATAGATGTATACACACACATAGATCTATCACCTTGAAACATGCAAGGCTTTGGGTGTATGAATTTAACATGATTTTGTGACTCCAAAGTAGTGGAAAAATAAATTTTCAAGCTAAAGTGCCCTATTAGGAGATGAAAGTGTGTTAAGGTGCCCTCTTGGTACGTTTAAGTGTTTTCTGGAAGCTAAAAAGTATGTTATAATGTCCTCCTGGGAGCTACATGAATGTCAAATGGAGCTGAAATCATAGCAAAGCCCACTCTAGAGCTACCAAATGTAGTAAAGTGGTCTTTGTATAACATATATAACAACTAAAGTCTGAAGTGCCCTCATCTATAGTCAGGGGGCGCTATTTGTGCCTTGTTTTCCCTTTTTGCCCCTGCACTTCAAGTTTAACTGTGTGCAGATCAGATTTACTCAGATGAAAATGAGCCAAAAAAGAAATAGTGAGCAAAAAATAGCATCACGTGCATATACTCAACTAAAACGCAAGTCCCTCAAAAAAGATCAAACTTAAGTATGAGTATTTAAGTAAATGCACTTTGTTAGGTACCACCACTTGCTGCTTGTTGCAGGAAATGCTGGATCTTAATAAGTACCATGTCCTCTGGAGAGAATCAATTAGAGCTGATTGGTAACAGCTGTGCCACCTATGCTGTGCTTATTTAAGGCTTGCACGCTGCAGAGGTAGCATCTCCATTTGATGAAGCAAAAAATGGCTGTTTGGACCTTGCTGAGCTGCATGCTGTCTGTTTGGCTTACACAAGGTTTCTGTGTTGCTTTACTTATGATATTGTTGCCTCTGTAAATTCATGAAACCTGTTTTGACAGCTGGAGTGTGTTTTGTTAGAATTGGAAAGCTGATTTAGCTGTAACAAGCCAGTGGTATGTTCCCTCAAACTATACATCTCATTAACTCAAAATGTGTTGTCCACAGCCTCCTGTGCACCTGCTGACGGTCCACATGGTGATGTTGTGAAGAGGAATGTGAGGGGTAAGAGGATTACTGACAGAATCCTGCACGTCCTGAGTCTGAGTCCAGTGATGTTTTAACTCTCTTCTGTCCTTCAGCGCCAGAACACCTTGGTAATGGCCCTGCCAACCCAGCCATCCCATCAACCCCAGGAGTCCCTACCGTCCCTGCGTCCTCTACAGTCTCAGCCATTCCTGTCTTTGACAATGAGAGAGCAGGAGGTAAAAACATTACTGACAGGATCCAGCAAGTTCCGACCCTTCCTCTCTGACACTGCTTTCGGTCCTCCAGCGCCAGGACACCTTGGTAATGGCCCTGCCACCCCAGCTATCCCAGCCGTGCCTGCCACCCCAGGAAGACCTGCCGTTCCTGCAACCCCTGCCGTCCCAGCTACCCCTGTCCATGACAATGAGACAGTAGCCAACCGGGGTAAGACCATTACTGACAGGATCCAGCAAGTTCTGACTCTTCCTCTCTGACACTGCTTTCGGTCCTCCAGCGCCAGGACACCTTGGTAATGGCCCTGCCACCCCAGCTATCCCAGCCGTGCCTGCCACCCCAGGAAGACCTGCCGTTCCTGCAAGCCCTGCTGTCCCAGCTACCCCTGTCAATGACAATGAGACCGTGGCCAACCGGGGTAAGACCATTACTGACAGGATCCTGCAAGTTCTGACTATGCCTCTCTGACACTGCTTTCGGTCCTCCAGCGCCAGGATACCTTGGTAATGGCCCTGCCACCCCAGCTATCCCAGCCGTGCCTGCCACCCCAGGAAGACCTGCCATTCCTGCAAGCCCTGCCGTCCCAGCTACCCCTGTCCAGGACAATGAGACAGTGGTGGCCAGAGGTAAGAACATTACTGATGGGATGCAGCAGGTTCTGACTCTTCCTGACACTACTTTCTGTCCTTCAGCACCAGGACACCTTGGTTATGGGTATGCCTCCCCAGCCACTGCTGTCCCTGCCACCCCAGGAGTCCCTACGACCCCTGCCGTCCCAGCCACTCCCGTCCATGACAATGAGACGGTGACGGCCAGAGGTAAGACCGTTACTGACAGGATCCAGCAAGTTCCGACCCTTCCTCTCTGACACTGCTTTTGGTCCTCCAGCACCAGGACACCTTGGTAATGGCCCTGCCACCCCAGGAAGACCTGCCGTTCCTGCAACCCCTGCCGTCCCAGCTACCCCTGTCCATGACAATGAGACAGTAGCCAACCGGGGTAAGACCATTACTGACAGGATCCAGCAAGTTCAGACTCTTCCTCTCTGACACTGCTTTCGGTCCTCCAGCACCAGGACACCTTGGTAATGGCCCTGCCACCCCAGCTATCCCAGCCGTGCCTGCCACCCCAGGAAGACCTGCCGTTCCTGCAACCCCTGCCGTCCCAGCTACCCCTGTCCATGACAATGAGACGACAGTGACCCAACTATTCAGATAATCCCTGCTGGATTATAGTATAGATCCTAGAACACTACTGGGGCTGATTTGTATGTGGCTCTGCATGGTGGTTGACAGAATCCAGTTGACAGTTTTAAGAGCTATGCAAGAGTTTGTGCATTGAATTGTGCATGAGGAATTTTCTGCATGGTTGTGAACTGCAGCTTTAAATAAAAACTTCTCTAATCGTGTGTTGTTGGACAATCTCTGTTGGCCCTTAAACATGTAAAAGAACCATACTCCAATACATAAAGGCTTTATGACTTTGCCCCCCTTTTGCACAAAATGAAACTTGGTTTTTACGTAGTGATTGAATGTCCCACAGCTTAAAAGAATCTTTTGTATATGTTGAATCTGTCATAGAATTTTAATGCAATTGGCACCAAAACTAAAATCCATAGTGACGGCAAGCTGAACTTCTAGCCATGAGCTTTAGGGTTGTTTGTTCTGTTCTGGTTCATTCATTACGCCTGTGTTTTTAAACCTCTTTAGTGTAATGGCTTCAGCTCCAATAATAAGTTGGTGAAAAAAGGATTTTTCAGAGCTGCCATTTTCTTAAATCTGACTTTGAAGAATAAAAGAATATAAAATGACTCTTTTTTTTTTTTTTTTAAATCTAAAACTACATTAAATTTGTCTTTCAGTGTCAGCAGCTGGAGCAATTTTTTTAAAATATATATAATATAATATATCTACACACATAGATATATATACACACACATTGATGTATACACACTCATAGATATACACACACAGATATATACAAAATAGAACAAACTTCTTGAACAAACATGGCTGCAGAAGTCCCTGTAAAAAGAGTTAATCCAGCACCTTTTAGTTGCAATAATACAAAAAAATGGATGTGATATATGCAAATCACCTTGAAACATGCAAGGCTTTGGGTGTATGAATTTAACATGATTTTGTGACTCCAAAGTAGTGGAAAAATACATTTTCAAGCTAAAGTGCCCTATTAGGAGATGAAAGTGTGTTAAGGTGCCCTCTTGGTACGTTTAAGTGTTTTCTGGAAGCTAAAAAGTATGTTATAATGTCCTCCTGGGAGCTACATGAATGTCAAATGGAGCTGAAATCATAGCAAAGCCCACTCTAGAGCTACCAAATGTAAAGTGGTCTTTGTATAACATATATAACAACTAAAGTCTGAAGTGCCCTCATCTATAGTCAGGGGGCGCTATTTGTGCCTTGTTTTCCCTTTTTGCCCCTGCACTTCAAGTTTAACTGTGTGCAGATCAGATTTACTCAGATGAAAATGAGCCAAAAAAGAAATAGTGAGCAAAAAATAGCATCACGTGGAAATACTCAACTAAAACGCAAGTCCCTCAAAAAAGATCAAACTTAAGTATGAGTATTTAAGTAAATGCACTGTTAGGTACCACCACTTGCTGCTTGTTGCAGGAAATGCTGGATCTTAATAAGTACCATGTCCTCTGGAGAGAATCAATTAGAGCTGATTGGTAACAGCTGTGCCACCTATGCTGTGCTCATTTAAGGCTTGCACGCTGCAGAGGTAGCATCTCCATTTGATGAAGCAAAAAATGGCTGTTTGGACCTTGCTGAGCTGCATGCTGTCTGTTTGGCTTACACAAGGTTTCTGTGTTGCTTTACTTATGATATTGTTGCCTCTGTAAATTCATGAAACCTGTTTTGACAGCTGGAGTGTGTTTTGTTAGAATTGGGAAGCTGATTTAGCTGTAACAAGCCAGTGGTGAGGTTACTTCAAACTATACATGTCATTAACTCTAAATGTGTTGTCCACAGCCTCTTGTGCACCTGCTGAAGGTCCACATGGTGATGTTGTGAAGAGGAATGTGAGGGGTAAGAGGATTGCTGACAGAATCCTGCACGTCCTGAGTCTGAGTCCAGTGATATTTTAACTCTCTTCTGTCCTTCAGCGCCAGAACACCTTGGTAATGGCCCTGCCAACCCAGCCATCCCATCAACCCCAGGAGTCCCTACCGTCCCTGCGTCCTCTACAGTCTCAGCCATTCCTGTCTTTGACAATGAGAGAGCAGGAGGTAAAAACATTACTGACAGGATCCAGCAAGTTCTGACCCTTCGTCTCTGACACTGCTTTCGGTCCTCCAGCGCCAGGATACCTTGGTAATGGCCCTGCCACTCCAGCTATCCCAGCCGTGCCTGCCACCCCAGGAAGACCAGCCGTTCCTGCAAGCCCTGCTGTCCCAGCTACCCCTGTCCATGACAATGAGACCGTGGCTAACCGGGGTAAGACCATTACTGACAGGATCCAGCAAGTTCTGACTATGCCTCTCTGACACTGCTTCCGGTCCTCCAGCGCCAGGATACCTTGGCCCTGCCACCCCAGCTATCCCAGCCGTGCCTGCCACCCCAGGAAGACCAGCCGTTCCTGCTAGCCCTGCCGTCCCAGCTACCCCTGTCAATGACAATGAGACAGTGGTGGCCAGAGGTAAGAACATTACTGATGGGATGCAGCAGGTTCTGACTCTTCCTGACACTACTTTCTGTCCTTCAGCACCAGGACACCTTGGTTATGGGTATGCCTCCCCAGCCACTGCTGTCCCTGCCACCCCAGGAGTCCCTACGACCCCTGTCGTCCCAGCCACTCCCGTCCATGACAATGAGACAGTGAAGGCCAGAGGTAAGACCATTACTGACAGAATCCTGCAGTGAGTCTGAGTCCTGCATGGTTTTAACTTTCCTCTGTCCTTCAGTGCAAGCAGACCCCAGCTCTGACAATGGGTCAGCATTGTCTTACACTGACTATGAGTATGGTGCCCCTGCCAGCCCACCCAACGTCTTTCCTGGCTTCCCTGATAGCATCTTCCCTGTCCCTGAGACGGCTGCCCGAGGTAAGACCATTACTGACAGGATCCAGCAAGTTCCTACTCCCCTCTGACACTGCTTTCGGTCCTCCAGCACCAGGACACCTTGGTAATGGCCCTGCCACCCCAGGAAGACCTGCCGTTCCTGCAACCCCTGCCGTCCCAGCTACCCCTGTCCATGACAATGAGACCGTGGCTAACCGGGGTAAGACCATTACTGACAGGATCCAGCAATTTCTGACTATGCCTCTCTGACACTGCTTTCGGTCCTCCAGCGCCAGGATACCTTGGTTATGGGTATGCCTCCCCAGCCACTGCTGTCCCTGCCACCCCAGGAGTCCCTACGACCCCTGCCGTCCCAGCTACCCCTGTCCATGACAATGAGACAGTGGCCAACCGGGGTAAGACCATTACTGACAGGATCCAGCAATTTCTGACTATGCCTCTCTGACACTGCTTTCGGTCCTCCAGCGCCAGGATACCTTGGTTATGGGTATGCCTCCCCAGCCACTGCTGTCCCTGCCACCCCAGGAGTCCCTACGACCCCTGCCGTCCCAGCTACCCCTGTCCATGACAATGAGACAGTGGCCAACCGGGGTAAGACCATTACTGACAGGATCCAGCAAGTTCCGACTCTTCTCTGACACTGCTTTCGGTCCTCCAGCACCAGGACACCTTGGTAATGGCCCTGCCACCCCAGCTATCCCAGCCGTCCCTGCTAACCCAGGAATACCTGCCGTTCCTGCAACCCCTGCTGTCCCAGCTACCCCTGTCAATGACAATGAGACAGTGGCCAACCGGGGTAAGAATATTACTGACAGGATCCAGCAAGTTCCTACTCTTCCTCTGACACTGCTTTCTGTCCTTCAGCACCAGGACACCTTGGTTATGGGTATGCCTCCCCAGCCACTGCTGTCCCTGCCACCCCAGGAGTCCCTACGACCCCTGTCGTCCCAGCCACTCTGGAACACTAGAACACTACTGGGGCTGATTTGTATGTGGCTCTGCATGGTGGTTGACAGAATCCAGTTGACAGTTTTAAGAGCTATGCAAGAGTTTGTGCATAGAATTGTGCATGAGGAATTTTCTGCATGGTTGTGAACTGCAGCTTTAAATAAAAACATCTTCTCTGATCGTGTGTTGTATTTGTGTTGGGCAAATTCTGTTGGCTATTAAACATGTAAAAGAACCATACTCTTATACGTAAAGGCTTTATGACTTTGTCCCCCTTCTGCACAAAATCAAACTTGGTTTTTACATAGTGATTGAATGTCCCACAGCTTAAAAGAATCTTTCAGATATTTTGAATCTGTCATAGAATTTTAATGCAATTGGCACCAAAACTAAAATCCATAGTGACGGCAAGCTGAACTTCTAGCCATGAGCTTTATGGTTTTTTCTTTTCTGGGTACCCAGTTGTGCCTTAAACCTACAGATTTACACATGCAAACCTGGCTTTGCCATTCCTGAGGAAAATCAAAAATGTGTAGCCTTTGCTATGGCTACTGCACTGTCACTTGTGAAAATTTCTTAACCAGTAATTATCTTGGACAAGAACTTCTCAGGACGGAATGTGCCATGGTGGGCACAGACAACTGGTATAAAGGGTGTCAGGTCTGCCCAACCAGGAAGGATGTAATGTGCTTCAGATGCAAATATGTCTGAAAAGAACCCCCCCGAACATCTAAATATGAACACATGCGTATTCTTTCAGACTTGTTTTTGCATTGGTATTTTGTTTAGTGGTTTGTGTGATTTAATTTGAAATTTATGACCTGGAGACACCAAAATACTAAACTCAATATTTCATGGTAAGGTAACTAAGGAGAAGAGAGAGAGAATTGTTTGTAGATTTAAAACAAGGGTCAAAACCTGTGGACATAAGGGATGGTAACAGCAAACTAAGAAGGGGAAGTGAACCATGAAAAATGTAGATATCAGGAGGGACATAAAGTACTTAAGCAGAAGATGGTAGCTCACACTGAAGTTATGAGACTTTATATCCAAACACTTTAAAATAAGGCAAGAATAAATTATGTAATGCTACATTGTACAACCCCCTATTGAGAGCATACCTTGCGCCCAGTTTCTTTGTAGGATGCACCTTAATTTACAGAATTATTGAGTAACTCCCATTCACTTCCCCACTTGAAGTGTAACTAGGCTGTGTACCCCAACCCACAGTTTTGGTGGTGCAGTCATGTTAATTTGGTTTTGCACTCTGAGCTTTAGATTCCTGAACTCAATAAGCCTCTTGGATTAAAGGTGAAACATGTTCAACCAAATAGGTAAAATTGAGATATAACTCCTGGTTCCCAGCATCAGACCAGAACTGAAGAAGCCTTTTGGATAAAAGGTGAAATGTCTTCAAGCTAAAAGAAAAAATCCAGTTACAAGTTGGATGAGAATCTACACAGACGTGGTGCCAGGTACTGCTTGAATTAGATTTGAATAATACCTTAACAATGCCCTCACAAACTACCTTGTTCCCACACTAGAGATCTCTTCCTAGTTGGTTCCATTGCAACCAAAAGCAATCCAAATGCTTACGTTTATCCTGACTGTTTTTTTTGCAGTCTGAGATTCTACATAACAAAATGCTCCTCACAAATACAATTCATGACTATTAAGTCTAAATGTATTTGAACGTCACCAAACAAAAAACAAATATCTTTCCTTCATTATATATGGAAAAAAACATCTTTTCACTGATTGTTTCATTTGATTATGTGAGTCATAAAGACGTGTCATGAGACCAGTTACCAGTTCCTTCTAGTTTCTTTAAAACATGTAGGGAAGATCCAAGTACTGGATACCATTCTGTATACTTTTGTGCACAGGTTGTATGAGACTCTTCTCTCATTTGGCAGGAAACCATTGTTTTACTCTGACGTAAATATCTCGTCTTGAACTGTAAGATCCGGAGGGAGAGAAACTCTCACCCAGTAAGAAAAACACATTTGATTCTTATTCTTTTGTTTTTCCGCTTTTGAAGCTCATGGAAATTCCCCCATTGACTGATCAGACTGTCAGAAAAATGTAGAACAAAATCTAGGCCACACAAATCGCTACCGGCACATTCTGCTGTGGATCAGCTGTCAAGAGATTGTCCGTGTAAAGATGCAGTACGCAGTTTCTGGTGGCGTCTGGGAGGGGGTTGCCACCTCAAGGCCCAATATTCAGGAAAAAAATGCCCTCTCTGTAGCTAAAAAGCATGTTAACATGCTAAAAAGCATGTCAAAGTGCCCTTCAGGGACCAAAACATGCTAAAACTACCCTCTTTGTAGCTAAAATGCATGTTAATCTGGCCGTTTGTATAACAAAGGGGTGGGCAACCCTGATCCAGAAGGGCCTTGTTGGTCCAGGTTTTTGTTCCAACCAAGCAGTTACACACCTGATTCTACTAATGAAGGCCCAGAGTTGTAGTAATTAGTAGAATCAGGTGTGTAACTGCTTGGCTGGAACAAAAACCTGCACCCAAATGGTCCTCCAGGACCCGGATTGCACCATCCCTAGTATAGTATGTCACTCAAAAACAGTCATAATATATCAGGGGTGGGCAACCCTGGTCCAGAAGGGCCATTTGGGTGCAGGTTTTTGTTCCAACCAAGCAGTTACACACCTGATTCTACTAATGAAGGTCCAGAGTTGTAGTAATTAGTAGAATCAGGTGAGTTACTGCTTCTGGACCAGGATTGCCCCCCCCTGGTATAACACATAAAACATGTCTATAGTGCCCCCTTTAGTGGCAAAGACGCACAATAGATGCCTTTTTGTGCTTTCCTTGTGCCCTTTAAAAAAAGTCCTTGCACGCCACCAACCGTCTGCAAGGACTTTAATTAAAGTCAAAGTCAGAGCGCGTAGCAACCGTTTATTTATCTGCTGCAGTGACGAACATCAGAACATCCTGAAGGAGAAAGTCTGAGCTCTGCGCTGGTACCAAGCTGGCAGGGACACACTGACCTCACAACATATGTGTGTGTGTGTGTGTGTGTGTGTGTGTGTGTGTGTGTGTGTGTGTGTGTGTGTCGCCAACAGTAAAGGACACTGTTTGTTCACTTTGTGATGGTAATGTCGAGGGTAAAGGTGAGGAATACAAATCGAGTTAAGGTGTGCAGCAGCTAAGGGTCGGAGGCTGCTGCACACACACACACACACACACACACACACACACACACACACACACACACACACACAGTCAAAAGCTGTGAGATTAAGGCCACTTCAGTCTCCAGGGGTAAAACGTCCTCATAGTCACCGGAACCAAAGGATTTCAGTTTCTGTTCTTGAAAGTTTTTCCCTTTTTCATTCCAGGACAGTGAGACAGAAGCTGTTTTTGCAGAAAAGACCAAGAGATGGATAAAATTACAGAAGAAAAGAGAAAACAGGATGACAAAACAGCTGCAACCGTTGGTCAATTAATTGATTAATCACTGTCTCATTCATCAGCAATTATTTTGTGATCGATTTGAAGATTTGTGAAGAAAATGTCCAGATTCTCTGGTTCAGCTTCTGTTCTCTGATTATTTCCTGGTTTCTTTATTCTTCTATAATAGTAAACTGATGATCTTTGGTTGTGGGCTGAGCAAAAGAAGAATTTATGCAGGTAAAAAGCTCTTTGTTGTTAATTGGCTTCATTTGTCTGGTGTCACACACACACACACACACACACACACACACAATGACATATTCGTACCGTATATCGATGACTTTCATTTTGTTTATCATCTATTCGCTACCCGTCGCTGTCCTTGAGCTGAGTTAATGTTTATTCTATACATGCGTAAAGGGAACCATGAAACCACTGATCCTGTTATTATCATCAAAGATGTGAACGTCCTTAGAGCAGCAAACAGTCCGTCTCGTGGAGGCGACGCTGACTGTCGCTGGTTTGCTGTGTTATTTTTTTGTTTTAATTGACAGTGAAATAGCAGGAAAACGAGAGTCGTGATCATGGTCTCATCCACATTTGAGTGACTAAAGTCCAACATAGTTTAGTCTAGTTATATTTAGTGTAGATGTTGTTTAGACTGTAGAGGAGCATCTTCCCACTTACCAGGTTTAATTTCTTGCATTGGTCACAAATAAATATGGTCGATTTTCACAATAAAATTCCAATTTGAAACTAATTTCAGCACATTTATTTACATTTGTGCATGAGCATATGCAGGTTCAGTGAAGTAATAGTTGCAATAATAGTTGTAATTCTACAGCGTTTTTAATGCAGATTGTAATGACAGTTTCAGGTATCGTGCAGAAACATCATGCTGATGTGTAGAATGAGGAAGATGCAGGAGGAGGAAGAATGTAAAACTTCATCCAGTCAGATCACATAAGATCCCACGAACGTCGGCAGAAAGAATTTAAAGCTCATGTCAGAGTTTTTCTGCCGTCAGACGTAGAAAAATCCTGATTCTTCCTGGTGTAATCTGTAGATTCTCCACACTGAACAGGCTCACATGCAAGAAAACTCCTGTTTTATTATGAAAAACACATGTAAAGCTCAACAAGGAGCCAAAATTCACTGGTAAAACTGCAGCAACAACAGAAGAAGAATCTCTGTGAAAAACTGATGTTCTTCCATTGGCAGATAGTTTTTGCCATTTTCATTGATTTTTTTCAATTTCATCTTGTTTTAAGAAAACAATGAATATATTCTTGTGTGGCTTCTTATAATAATGTTGTCTAATATTTTAGTGTTTTCATCTCATTTTGGGACAGTTTTAGCTCCAATATCTGTCTATCTAAGGGTGTTTTTTCTTATATATATATATGTGTGTGTGTAGAATTAAAAAAAACTCTATGTTACTTTTTATGAGACACACACACACTGAATGAAAAATAAAAGTAGTGATAGACTATATTAGGACAGGCTCTTTTTCTAGTTTTGTTAGGCAACAAAAAATCGGCACAAAGTTCATCAGACAATGAAATAAACTCGTCATTATCTTCATGAAGACTCGTCTGGTTCCTTCAGTTTGAATCTGCTCATTGACCTAAACAACTTGTGTTTGTCTAACTTCATTTTCTCTGACTGCCGATTCCCCCTTTGTACAGACATCAGTATTTTCTGACACTTGTTCCATAGAGGAACTAACCATAACCCTAACCCTTTTTTTAAATGAATTGATCTGAATTTCACCATTTATTTCCCATACAAGTGTAGTGTCTATAGAAAAATCTGTATTCCTGTAGAAAAGTGTTATCATGTTCAGGGGTGAAAACTTCAAATAAAGACAGAAGTGCTGAAGTTGGACCTTTAATCTGAGTAATTAGTCACTTCAGTTTGACGTTAGCCTCAGCCCAGTGCTTCAATTCAACATTCAGGAATATTTGTCTGTCTTGTCAGTCAGACTTAATCGACAATCACGACCTCATCTCAAACCTTCCCCTCCCTTTATGTACCCCACCCACACAAAACCAAACACACACACACACACACACACATACACACACACACACAGACACACACATCAGCTCTTTCCCATGCAGTGATTAGTACCCCCCCCCCCCCCACAGGGGCTCGTTAACACCTTGTTTTCTCTTCGTTAGGTGGAGATCAAAGACGAGGAAGGTAATTAACGAAGTTCACGTCACCGGAGGCTGTTGTACAGCCCCCAAACCTACACACACACACACACACACACACACACACACACACACACACACACACACCTGGCACTAAATCCACCAAAAAAGCCACACACTCGGCGGCTTTGGCACAAACACACTTGCACACTTGCATTTCTTTAAATGAAACAGCTGAAGGAGCAGGAACCAATAAATAAATGATGACGGGGCAACAACTCGACCTCTGGTCAGAGTTTTCCCAACGTTACGTCACTGCCAAGCACCACTAACCAGTCACTGAGCTGATTATATAACGGTCAGTGACAGTTTTAAGAAGCAGGGTCAGGTCTCCCAAAGTGCACATGTTGTGTTCATGTTGGTTTTATTGTCATTGTAAAGTCCATTTGTACCATTTATGTTGGACAAAAATCAAGATTTTTGACACTAAATGTAAAATGTTGTAATCAAAAAGAATGATGAGTAAAATTAGATATTGTACATTTAAACCACCTAGAAGAAAAGAACTAATTGAAAGCATGTGTTTTTTGTTTTTTTAAATGTTTAAAATCCTTTTCAAGAGAGTTAAATTAATGTTAACCATTGTTATTCATTTGTTAGCCATTGTTAGCCATTGTTAACCATTGTTAAACATTGGTAGCCATTTATAAACATTGCTAACCACTGCTAACCACTGTTGGTCATTGTTAGCCATTGTTAACCATTGTTAACCATTGTTAGCCATTGTTAGCCATTGTTAGTCATTGTTAGCCATTGTTAGCCATTGTTAGTCATTGTTAGCCATTGTGAGCCATTGTTAGCCATTGTTAGTCATTGTTAACCATTGTTAGTCACTGTTAGTCATTGTTAACCACTGTTAGTCATTGTTAGTCATTGTTAACCATTGTTAGTCATTGTTAGTCATTGTTAACCATTGGTAGCCACTGTTAGTCATTGTTAACCATTGTTAGTCATTGTTAGTCAGTGTTAACCATTGGTAGCCACTGTTAGTCATTGTTAGTCATTGTTAACCACTGTTAGTCATTGTTAGTCATTGTTAACCATTGTTAGTCATTGTTAGCCATTGTTAACCATTGTTAACCATTGTTAGTCATTGTTAACCATTGGTAGCCACTGTTAGTCATTGTTAACCATTGTTAGTCATTGTTAGTCATTGTTAACCATTGGTAGCTACTGTTAGTCATTGTTAGTCATTGTTAACCATTGTTAGTCATTGTTAGTCATTGTTAACCATTGTTAGTCATTGTTAGTCATTGTTAACCATTGGTAGCCACTGTTAGTCATTGTTAACCATTGGTAGTCATTGTTAGTCATTGTTAACCATTGGTAGCCACTGTTAGTCATTGTTAACCATTGTTAGTCATTGTTAGTCATTGTTAACCATTGGTAGCCACTGTTAGTCATTGTTAACCATTGTTAGTCATTGTTAGTCATTGTTAGTCATTGTTAACCATTGTTAGTCATTGTTGACCATTGGTAGCCACTGTTAGTCATTGTTAGTCATTGTTAACCATTGGTAGCCACTGTTAGTCATTGTTAACCATTGGTAGCCACTGTTAGTCATTGTTAACCATTGGTAGCTAATGTTAACTATTGTACGTTATTGTTATCCATTGGTATTCATTGTTAACAGTAAACAGTGTAAACAGTGTTAGTCGTTGTAATCCAGCAGCATCACTTCCTGTGTTTTCCACCATTGGATAATTGTGCTTCATTTGTCTTGTCTCACTCCTCTACTGTTTGTACAGTAACTAGTTTGTATCAGTTAGTGTTTATGTCCAGTTCTGTGCTGTTTTATTGTCTCTGAGATGTTCTACTTGCAGCTTTTGGTTTGGAGCCACTTTATATCTGTCATTAAATTCCCTGCAGCCTGCACCTGTCTGCTGCTCTGTTTCTGCATCACACACACACACACACACACACACACACACACACTTTGCTCATTAAGCAGGCTGTCAAGCAGTTGCTAATTTCCTGTCACACACTCACACTTACTTCAACATGATCAAACAGCACGCAATAAGCTGTGTGTGTGTGTGTGTGTGTGTGTGTGTGTGTGTGTGTGTGTGTGTGTGTGTCAATAAAGGAGAGATTAACAGAACCAAGAGAAATATGCAGATTTGATCATAATCTCGTTTCTTTAAGGAGACACGGCTGATGGTTTTAACATTCATCACATTCATCAAACTTATCTCATGACGCTTCATATAGAGCAGGTCTACACCGTGATCTACAATATTATAAACTATTAGAGACAGAGACCCAGCATCCCCCAGCAAGTACCCAGGAGTACTGACAGACTTCAGAACTGTCCATATTTAACTTTGTGCTATTTTATGTCATTTTAACCGTCCTTTAATCATGATGCTGTGCAAATACAACACGATCACAGGATCACAAAATGTTGAAAAGTGTTAAAATGGAGCTAAAAGCAATGACATCATAGGTAAAAAAATATGGCAGACTCTAGCAACACTTAAATAAACACAAAAATAAACCAATTTAAACACTTAAATCAATGTGAAGTTCCATGTGTACTACGTTAGCAAGGTTTAGCTTTAGTGCAAGTCAGGTAGCTAACATTAGTATTAGTCAGGTAGCTAACATTAGTATTAGTCAGGTAGCTAACATTAGTATTAGTCAGGTGGCTAACATTAGTATTAGTCGATAGCTAACATTAGCATTAGTCAGGTAGCTAACATTAGTATTAGTCAGGTGGCTAACATTAGTATTAGTCGATAGCTAACATTAGTATTAGTCAGGTAGCTAACATTAGTAATAGTCAGGTGGCTAACATTAGTATTAGTCAGGTAGCTAACATTAGTATTAGTCAGGTAGCTAACATTAGTATTAGTCAGGTAGCTAACATTAGTAGGAGTCAGGTGGCTAACATTAGTATCAGTCAGGTGGAAAACATTAATATCAGTCAGGTGGCTAACATTAGTATTAGTCAGGTGGCTAACATTAGTATTAGTCAGGTAGCTAACATTAGTTTTAGTCAGGTGGCTAACATTAGTATTAGTCAGGTGGCTAACATTAGTTTTAGTCAGGTAGCTAACATTAGTATCAGTCAGGTGGAAAACATTAATATCAGTCAGGTGGCTAACATTAGTATTAGTCAGGTGGCTAACATTAGTATTAGTCAGGTAGCTAACATTAGTTTTAGTCAGGTGGTTAACATTAGTATTAGTCAGGTGGCTAACATTAGTATTAGTCAGGTAGCTAACATTAGTAATAGTCAGGTGGCTAACATTAGTATGAGTCAGGTGGCTAACATTAGTATGAGTCAGGTGGCTAACATTAGTATTAGTCAGGTGGCTAACATTAGTATTAGTCAGGTGGAAAACATTAATATCAGTCAGGTGGCTAACATTAGTATTAGTCAGGTGGCTAACATTAGTATTAGTCAGGTAGCTAACATTAGTTTTAGTCAGGTGGCTAACATTAGTATTAGTCAGGTGGCTAACATTAGTATTAGTCAGGTAGCTAACATTAGTAATAGTCAGGTGGCTAACATTAGTATGAGTCAGGTGGCTAACATTAGTATGAGTCAGGTGGCTAACATTAGTAGGAGTCAGGTGGCTAACATTAGTATCAGTCAGGTGGAAAACATTAATATCAGTCAGGTGGCTAACATTAGTATTAGTCAGGTGGCTAACATTAGTATTAGTCAGGTAGCTAACATTAGTTTTAGTCAGGTGGCTAACATTAGTATTAGTCAGGTGGCTAACATCAGTATTAGTCAGGTAGCTAACATTAGTAATAGTCAGGTGGCTAACATTAGTAATAGTCAGGTAGCTAACATTAGTATGAGTCAGGTGGCTAACATTAGTAGGAGTCAGGTGGCTAACATTAGTATGAGTCAGGTGGCTAACATTAGTAATAGTCAGCTGGAAAACATTAATATCAGTCAGGTAGCTAACATTAGTATGAGTCAGGTGGCTAACATTAGTATTAGTCAGGTGGCTAACATTAGTATTAGTCAGGTGGCTAACATTAGTATGAGTCAGGTGGCTAACATTAGTATGAGTCAGGTGGCTAACATTAGTAATAGTCAGCTGGAAAACATTAATATCAGTCAGGTAGCTAACATTAGTATGAGTCAGGTGGCTAACATTAGTATTAGTCAGGTGGCTAACATTAGTATGAGTCAGGTAGCTAACATTAGTATGAGTCAGGTGGCTAACATTAGTATGAGTCAGGTGGCTAACATTAGTATGAGTCAGGTGGCTAACATTAGTATTAGTCAGGTGGCTAACATTAGTATTAGTCAGGTAGCTAACATTAGTATTAGTCAGGTGGCTAACATTAGTATTAGTCAGGTAGCTAACATTAGTATTAGTCAGGTAGCTAACATTAGTATGAGTCAGGTAGCTAACATTAGTATTAGTCAGGTGGCTAACATTAGTATTAGTCAGGATGATGTGTTCAAATTAATTACTGAAAAATTTAATTGCGACGTATGACTGTTTGTTTTCCAGCGTTATATGACGTATTACATTTGAGTTTTAAGAGTTCTGACCTTGACCGTCCAGCGCCTTCTAGGATGATCCAGATCAGACTCGGAGCCAAAGGTCGGATCAGAACCACGTTAGTGCTCGACCTCTGTGAACAGCTCAGAACCCAGAGGAGTTGAGGCTCATATTTTCAACAGTAGTGTTTTTACTTTTCTTCTTGGTGATTGTCCAACAGAAAAAATATATTGAACTTCACAGTCAAAATTAACTCATTTAGAATGTATGCATGTAGTAAATAATTCAAATTTAAATAATTTAAATTGTCCTGCAGCTGTGTGTGTTAAGGGTGTGTGTGTGGTACCTAACGGTAGCACATTGTATATACACACACCTATGCCTGTGTGTGTGTGTGTGTGTGTGTGTGTGTGTGTGTGTGTGTGTGTGTGTGTGTGTGTGTGTGTGTGTTGGTGTTACACTCCTTCTGGGTTGTTGCAGGTTGACAGATTGTATCGTGTCTCATTCGTGTGTGTGTGTGTGTGCACGTGTGTGCATGTGCGTCCCAGGAACAGAAGGATGTTGGAAAGGGATGATTATTTTTCTCTCTTTAACACCATTTTACATGATGGATAACAACTTCCAGGGACACATACACACACACACACACACACACACACGCTCATTCTGCTACATTGTGGGGACCTCCAGTTTAAAGTGTGTTTTTTTCGGCTCATATTTGTGATGTTTTATCTCATCAGAAAAGTCAAAATAATTCTATTCTAAATTGGATTGAGTTGGTAAATGTACCATGGACAATGGTTTTAATTAAATATGGGGAGGAAAACTACACTGAACACTGGAAAAATTACATAAAACAGAATAATAAGTAAATTGAACAGAGACTCTCTGAAATATCACTAACCAAAAGGACTATTTTCTGTAATGGAAATGGACTAACAGCTGCTCTGTAACATATATTTCACAACCTCCAATATGGTGACAACAACCTGTAATTAGTTAGAAATGCGTCATCTTTCGGTACCAGAGACTTCAGCAGCTGCTTTTTATGTTTTCTTTTCTATTTCTAAGCAGTTGATCAATACGTATGTGCATTTTTCTTTTTATAAATGAGTTTTAAATGCAGGGCTATACTTTTTAGATGTTTTTTTCTCATGTAACTGCTGCTTATCAGAGACATTTTCCATCAAAAACTGTCGTAAATCCATTTATGCAGCAGCTGCAGCCTTGATCGTCAGGTTTTTGTCTCCGTCTCATTGAATATTCGAACGTTGCTGTGCAGAATGACGAATGTGCACCGTCCCAACACCTGAAGGCCGGTTTTACATCCCCTGTTCTCATCGAGAAGGCAGATTCAAAAGGCGGATTGATTTGTGACATCACAACAATTTCAGAGCCGTCCCTGGCTCAATATTCAATTTTCACAAGTGTGATGTGTAATCTTGGAATCTTGAGTACAAAAATACTAAAACAACAAAATCGTTCGCTAAAAATTGGTGCAATTGGTCCAATATAGAGTAGAAATATTTCTTTGCACTGACAAATAGGCTTTTTTTAGTTAATTTATTCTTGTTTTAAGAAAATGTTAGGATTGTTTTTCTTAAAACAAAGCCACACTGACCTTTATCAGGAAAAAAAATAAAAAAGCTAAAATATCTGCCAGTGCAATAACATAATTGTACTCCATGCTTTACTAATTGCACCAAAAACAAGATGTTGTCACTTCTAAAGAAAGAGATTTAAACTTCTGAGATGAAATATGTCAGAACGAGTAATATCATGGGGGAACATGATATGGTATACATTCATTCTTGATTATCTGCTAACCTTTAAGTTATAGATTGTTCACTTGCAGCAGTTCTATGGGAAACTGAATCTGTGAGTAATAAGAATGTTTAAATCAAACATCACCAAATTGAAAAAGACGAAACTAGGGCTATGTTTAATGAAAGACTCAACGACACCACCAAGTATCAAAGTCAAAGTCAAAGTCAGTTTTATTGTCAATCTCTTCACATGTAGCTGACAAACAAGTAAATCTATATTATGTTTCTCACTATCCCACTATCCTCTGTGTTTACATAGACAACAACATAAAAGTGCAAGTGAGCAAGACGAGTCAATCCTAAACTAAGTTCTTAACAATTAATAAAGTGCAGTAGCTTAAAGCTACTTTTACCTAGTGTTGCTAAAAACAAAAAACGGTATTACAAGACAAGACATGAGATAAGATAAGATAAGATAAGATAAAACTTTATTGATCCCACAAGGGGGAAATTTGTGTGTTACTGCAGCGTTACAGATAAAGAAAAAGAAAAATAAAGTTGAAGAAGATAAAAAAAACTATAAAAAAAAATAAAAATAAAAAAACACACAACACAATGTACAAATTCGCAGAATTTGTTAATCCGCATACACAGTATGCATTATCGACAGAATGGAGAGAAAATGCTAATAAATAGTAAGAAAAAAAGTATGCATAAGCAAAGCATATATACATACATACATGCACGTACATACCTACATACATACACATACACACATATTTGCATATATATATATGGACATACATATCCATGCACATACCCACATGTACACATACATAGCTAATGCTTAAGGTGCAGGGTGTGTGTGAAGAGAAAAAGTGACCAGTGAAAAGTGAAAAAGTGACAGACTGACTACAGTGAGGTTTATGTTTATGTTATGTTATAGAGTCTTATTGCTGTCGGGATGAATGATCTGCGAAAGCGCTCCTTCTTGCAGCGAGGGTGTTTGAGTCTCTGGCTGAAGGAGCTGCTAAGCGCACCCACTACCCCATGCAGAGGGTGATGGGGGTTGTCCATGATGGATGTCAGCTTTGCCAACATCCTCCTCTCTCCCACCACCACCACCGACTCCAGAGGACATCCCAGTACAGAGCTAGACTTCCGTACCAGTTTGTCAATTTTCCTTCTGTCCCCGTCTGAGCATCCGCCCCCCCAGCAGACTACTGCGTAGAACAGGGCAGATGCTACGACGGAGTCGTAGAAGGTCTTCAACAGAGTCCTGCACACACCAAAGGACCTTAGTCTCCTCAGCAGGTGAAGTCGACTCTGGCCCTTCTTGTACAGGACATCAGTGTTTGTGGTCCAGTCCAGTTTGTTGTTCAGGTGAACACCCAGGTATTTGTAAGAGACCACTGTCTCAATGTCTTTTCCCTGGATGCTCACCGGTGTGGTGGCGGGGGACTTCCTCCTGAAGTCCACAACCATCTCCTTTGTCTTGCTGGCGTTGATTTGGAGAGCGTTGATCTCACACCAGCTGACAAAGTCATTGATGACCCCTCTGTACTCCTGGTCGTTCCCATCTGATACACACCCGATGATGGCCGTATCATCTGAGAACTTCTGTAGGTGGCAGTTGTCCGAGTTGTAGGTGAAGTCTGAGGTGTACAGACTAAACAGAAAGGGTGAGAGCACTGTACCCTGTGGCGCCCCCGTGCTGCTGACTACCACCTCAGACACACAGTCAGGAAGCCTGACATACTGTGGTCTGTTGGTGAGGTAGTCGATGGTCCAGGCCGTCAGCTGCTCATCCACTCCGGCTCCCTCCAGCTTCCCTTTCAGCAGTGCAGGCTGGATGGTGTTAAAAGCACTGGAGAAGTCAAAAAACATGATCCTCACCGTGCTCGCCGCTTGTTCCAGGTGGGAGAGAGATCGGTGCAGCAGATAGATGACAGCGTCATCCACACTGATGCCGGGCCGGTAGGCGAACTGCAGAGGGTACAGTGCTGAGCTCACCAGTGGGTGAAGGTGGTGCAGAAGGAGCCTCTCCAAGGCCTTCATCAGGTGAGAAGTCAGGGCTACAGGTCTGTAGTGGTTGGGCTCCCTGGGCCGTGCGATCTTAGGCACTGGAACTACGCAGGAAGTCTTCCACAGTTCAGGAACCCTCTCCAGGTTCAGACTCAGGTTAAAGACATGCAGGACCACCTGACAAAGCTGGTCTGCACAGTCCCTGAGCAATCTGGAGCTGATTCCGTCTGGAACGGCTGCCTTCCTGACCTTTGTCTTCTTTAGCTGACTTCTCACCTGATCAGCTGTGAGGCAGATCTGTGGCTGGTCCGGGGTGGGGGGAAGGGCTGGCTTTGTTGTTGGTAGGTGTAATGGGGTGGGGGGAGGGGCTGGTTTTGATGTGGGTAGGTGTAAAGGGGGTGTGGTGGGATGGAACGAGGAGAGTGCACCTGGCAACAGCACAGCGCCAGAAGAGGGGGGAGAGGGGGGGACAGCACATGGAGGGGGGTCGATGGAAGCTGGGGGGGTGGGGGAGGTTGTTGGTCCAGAATCTAATCTATTAAAAAACAGATTCAATTCATTGGCCCACCCCCGGTCGGTGGACACTGCTACTCCTCCATTGTCCTTGAGGTGACCAGAGATCTTGTTCATGCTTCTCCAGACCTCTCGGACATTGTTTGATTGGAGCTGCTCCTCCATCTTCCTCCTGAAACTCTCCTTGCCACTCCTGATTTTATATTTTAGTTCCTTCTGCACTCTCCTCAGTTCCACTTTGTCCCCCGACCAGAAGGCCTTCTTCAACTCTGGGGACACCCATGGTTTGTTGTAGAAGTTGATGTAGTCCGTGATGCAGTGGGTGAGGCTGTCGATGTCCTCACCATGTGGCCTGCAGAGTTCTTGCCAGTCTGTACATTCAAAACAGTCTCAGGGCCTCACTGCAGTCCTCAGACCACAGCCTGATCACCTTCTTGGTGGGAGGGGTCTTCCTCACTAGGGGGGTGTAGGTGGGTTGGAGGATGACCAGGTTGTGGTCTGAACAGCCAAGTGGGGGGAGGGGTGATGAGCTGTAAGCCTCATTTGTGTTGGCAAACAGCAAGTCCAGAGTTTTATTGTCCCTGGTATGGCAGTCAACATACTGGGTGAAGTTAGGGAAAGTGGTGGAGAGTGAGGCATGATTGAAGTCCCCAGAGATAATAATGAGGGACTGTGGATGTGCCGTCTGTAACTGAGAGACGGTGGTGTGGATGTTCTCGCAGGCTGCCTTAGCATCTGCCGATGGTGGGATGTAAACAGTGAGCACGATAACATGCGAGAACTCCCGGGTCAGCTGATATAGCCGAGCGCTAACCGCTAACAGTTCAATGTCTTTGGTACAGCGCTGCTTCTTCACCGTAATGTGTCCCGGGTTACACCATCTCTCATTCACATACATTGCCAGTCCCCCTCCTCTCCTCTTACCGCTTTCCGTCGCGTTTCGGTCCGCTCTCACCAGTTGAAAGCCGTCCAAAGTTACGACGGAGTCCGGTGTGTTATCCGTGAGCCAGGTCTCCGTGAACAGCAGGAGGCTGCTCTGCTTATACTCCCACTGCAGTCTGGTTAGCGCCGTCAGCTCTTCCATCTTGTTGGGTAAAGATCTTACGTTACCCATTACCACAGACGGAACGCTGGGTTTGTACCGCCTTCTCCTCTCCCAGTACTTCGCTCCAGCTCTGCATCCTCTCCTCTGACGCTGTAATTCCCTAGGAATCCGGGGTCGCTCCTCAGCTGATCCCGGCTGTAGATGATGGACTGGCTCACGTTATCACCTGATGCGGAGGTGAAAAGTCCCGATAGGAGTAGAAAGAAGGCTACTCCTCTCACTAGACTACTCAGGTCCATTCTTGGAAATTACAATCAATTAAATTAAATCAAAATTAAGCAAAAAAAAGAACTTAAAATAAAACAAATAAACCAGAAAAGGGAAAGAAAAGACTAGAGAGCTGCGTATCAGGCTGCCTACCGTGGCGCCATCTTTAAAAAAAAAAAAAAAAAAAAAGTATCCCAAAACAAAACATGAGTACCCCAAAATGAGACATGAGTACTAGTGATGCACGATATATCGGCCAACCGATATGTATCGGCCGAACGTTTTTTAACTTATCGGTATCGGTCCGATATCAACAAATTCTGGCCGATATGTCAACAATTGGCAGAGTTAAACCGCTACAGTTAGTTGGGTCACTGTCTGCGTGTCTCTCGGCGACGGGCTAAGCTAGCTGCTCCTAGCGGGCTCCTCCGTCACATCGCATCGCCCGAAAAGACAAAAAAAATGCGCGGAACGTTGCTCCAGGGTGTCGGACGCCGTCCTGCCGCCTTCTCGTCGGCGGCCGCGGCGGAGGCGGAGGAGGCCGCTGTTTTTTCGGGCGTTTTTTCTCCTCATATATCGATATCGGCAAATATCGGTATCGGCAGTGACTGCCGATATGTATATCGGATATCGATATCGGCCGAAATTTTCACATCGGTGCATCCCTAATGAGTACCCCAAGACAAGACATGAGTACCCAAGACAAGACATGAGTACCCAAGACAAGACATGAGTACCCCAAGACAAGACATGAGTACCCCAAGATGAGACATGAGTACCCCAAGACAAGACATAAGTACCCGAAGACAAGACATGAGTACCCCAAGACAAGACTTGAGTACCCCAAGACGAGACATAAGTACCCCAAGACAGGATATGAGTACCTCAAGACAAGGCATAAGTACCCCAAGACACGACATTTGAGGTAGTTGTTGTAAATGTAATGGCTAGTGCCAAAGATATACATATAAGGCGGTGATTTTAACGTTGCTTTCCTACTGGAGCCAGTATCCCAAAACAAGACATGAGTACCCCAAGATGAGACATGAGTACCCCAAGACAAGACATGAGTACCCAAGACAAGACATGAGTACCCAAGACAAGACATGAGTACCCCAAGATGAGACATGAGTACCCCAAGACAAGACATAAGTACCCCAAGACAAGACATAAGTACCCCAAGACAAGACATGAGTACCCCAAGACAAGACATGAGTACCCCAAGATGAGACATAAGTACCCCAAGACAAGACATGAGTACCTCAAGACAAGGCATAAGTACCCCAAGACACGACATTTGAGGTAGTTGTTGTAAATGTAATGGCTAGTGCCAAATGATATAGATATAAGGCGGTGATTTTAACGTTGCTTTCCTACTGGAGCCATTTGTTTTAAGGAGGAGATCGGAAAAAAAAAAAGTGCTTTTGGAAATGGTTCTTGCTTTCCTCAGAATAAATCTCAAAGACTTCAATCACTAGGTGTTCTATGTGATCTGATTTGTGATTGTTGCTTGAACATCTATAAAGCATCTACATTTCTATGGGAATACATACTTTGTATAAACACTGTTCTTGTATTGATAATCCAACAAATTTTTGGTGAATATTCCTCCCAGAACCCTAGCCTCCCAACCACAGCTCAAAGGACGCCCTTGGGTCTGATCCAAAGGCTCGGAGACGTCCTTACGCAGATGGAGGAAGTCTCTTTAGCAGCCGGCAGCTGTGTCAGACTCCTCCAATCGGCCTTGAAGAACAATAAAAGTCTGCTCATTGTCAGTCAGATCACCATCTGCAGCCAGACTGACATCTCACACATGCATATATGTGCATGTTTAGGTGTAATAAGGTAGACATTTTGTGTATTTATACTTCACTGGAGTGATTATTTTCAGTTTTAACTATCTATACTTTCTACTCCTCACATTTATAAAAAAGAACACTTTGTTGGTCGTAGTTGTTTTAAAGGAAACTGTCATGCGAAAAAAAAAATGTGAATGAAATAACAATCTCAACAATCTGTCTAAAACTCTTCATATTAAATATTAGATTTTAGCTTCACTCACTCACCTGTTGGCTAGTCAAATGAAAATACAACATAAACTACAAAGTCTCTGCTAAAAAAGCTATAAATAAATTTATATATATATATATATATATATATATATATATATATATATATATATATATATATATATATATATATATATATATATATGTTCCGTAGTTTACACATGTAGTTTTTGTTTTTAAATGTATTTACATTCTATAAAAATGCCTTATTGTTTATGGTGCATCCTAAAGTTTTCTTCATTAACATTGTAATATAACATTATATTCATTATGGCTTTTAGAAACATGTTTTGCAGAGATGGAGAGTAGTGACTATAGAATTGGTCTTAATGATATTCATTCGCTTACATTAATTTTACTTTTATACTTTAGGAAGTTTTGAAACCAGAGCGTTTACGCTTAAAGCCAAATATTGATTATTAAACAAACAGGTGAGTGACTGAAAGCAGCTCGCTGTGGTTTAGGGGATTCTTCCACCATGTTGAAGGTCCCATTTCTGCACTTCACTAGGTTTTATTTGGCGTTTTGTTACCGCTAACATGATATATTTATTCTCAAATACAGCTCTCGGAAGCTCTAGGAAGCACAGGTCGTTTTTTTCGTTCTGTGTTATTAATATTCATGAGCCATTCCTCTCTCCTGCTTGATTTTTACTCTGAAGACTGAAAAAGGTGCGTGTGAGAAACCTCCAGAGGCAGAGGGAGAGACTCTGTGACATCACAAGGTCAAGGAATCACCAATGAAGCGTAAAATGGTGAAAAGTTTCTGAATCTAGGCTGTATGCATTTTCCCCCTGTTTTCCTGAGTGTTTTATTGATGAGGCTATCTATAGTGTATATATATATATATATATATATATATATATATATATATATATATATATATATATATAGTTTTGGCTCTCACAGACCTGTAATGTCTTTTATAAGAAGATCCTCTATTTGTTACCTGTATTTAATTATAAGTATAAAGACACGTGTCTACAACCCCAAACACTTCAAACTCCACTAGGACCAAGACCAAAAACTGTCAAAGGACACCAGGAAATTGAGGAATGAGCCAAAAATACCAGGAACAGTTCACAGAAAATTTGTTTTGTTGTCTTTTTCAACATAGTGCATAAAAAAAGTATTGAGATGAACTTTTGTTGATACTGATTTACACCATCAGACATGGTTTTCTGAATTGATTTTCTTCCTCATTCTTCTCAAATGTCTTTTACATTTGAAGTGAAACTAATGAAATTTACAGGCGTCTCTCATCTCTTTTTAAGTCAGAGAATTTCTACAATTGGTGGCTGACTAAATACTTTTTTGCACCACTGTATTTGCATGATACGCGACCCTATAAACAATTTAAAGTCATAATCTCATTTGCAGGTCGAGTGCTGATATTTCATTTAAACATGATGGGGTTATGGAAATGTTTTAAAATCACTATAAACTGGAAGGTCTATAGATGGCAACAGCTAGCATCCCCCTAGCCAGAGCATCAACACACACACACACACACACACACACACACACACACACACACACACACACACACACACACACAGGTAGCAGCTGGTGTCTGGTAACATATGCAGCTTTGATCACATGGTTCCTGCTCAATCAGGTTTGTCTTTGATGTGAGATGCTTCAGGTTAGCAGAGAATCCCCCAATGATGCTTCAACAGAATCCTCAAGAGATAGAGAGAGAGAGAGATCCTCACATCAGCAGAAGAAACTCTGGAATATACTTGGAGAATGAGATGTTTCCACCATTAGGAAGTGCAGTGGGATACACAAAGAAAAAAGGAAAACCGTATCTAGCAAGTCAGGCTCTGCAAAAATGTGTCTAGCTAACAGAAAAGAAAGAATGAAAAAGCCAGGATACACAATGAAAACTGTTTACTTCTATTCTCATGGGTCATGCACACCAACGTGGGTGTTTCTCTGCACAGTTTTAGCTCCTGTGAAAGACCATTTTACTTGGTTTTAGCCACATTTAGCTCCAGAAAGTTGCTTGTGCACCACTGAGTGGAGTGATGGATAGACGAGTGCTGTTGAGCAGACTTAGGATGTCCTTGTCATCAGAATACTTGAAGTATGTGGTGATGGGAGAGGGAATGATGCATTCATTGGTGTAAAGCGTGTAGAAAACATGGCTGAGACAGCAGCCCTGTGGAGCTCCAGTGTTGGAGATGATGGTGGATGAAGTGACTGTACCTAACCTGAAGGCCTGTGGTCGGTTGGTGAGGAAGTTGTGGATCTAGTGGATGAGGGGTGGGTGGTGTTGAACATTGTAAAAACGTTCTATTTTCTGATGTCCTCAAGTGGACCAAAGTGCCAACTCCTACAAAATAAAACACCCTAAATTAACACTTTTACTTGGACACATGTCACACTGCATCACAAATTAACCACGAGTCCATTACAGGTCACACGTTTGTCTAATCCCATTATAAAATATTCTTTCTGACAGATAAGTCGTTCTCCCCCCGAGTTCATGACACTTCCAGCGTCAGCACACAGCCGATCCATTGATAATTCATTGTAAATGTCACAAGCAGCCATCCTCATGTTGTAACTGCACCACATCAGGACAGAAGGTCTGGCAGAGCAGATGAAAACAGGTTTGCCCTTTTCTTTTCTACTTTCACCTAGTTCACCCTGATCAGGGAACCAATGGTTGTCAGATTGAGTCCAGAGAGACAAGGTGTTTGTTTTTTTTTAACAAATGAGACGTCTGCCTCTTGGGGACAGAAACAAATAGAGCGTCTATGGCTGACAGAGCGAAAAGAGAGACAGCGAAGAAGACTCAGACTCAGGGGTCCAGTTTCCAGGCTGAGATACAGAACCTGAAGAGAGGGAAGCAGTAGGAACTGCATAGATTATGTTGGAAAAGAGACGTTCATCTTTGTTTGCCTGCTTGGATGAAGGTCAATTTTAGTATAAGAACCAATAACCAGAGGTGGAGAGAGAAATGAAATGCCTTTATGGTTCTTGCTGGTTTAAATGAAATGATCAAACTTTTTCTTGTAGTTTGAAGACGTTTCACCTTCAGGCCAGAACTGAAGGACAGTTGGTTTGAGAGGGAGTGAAGGAGGCCATCAATGTCTACCTGCTACAGACCATAATCTACCTGCTACAGACCATAATCTATCTGCTACAGACCATAATCTACCTGCTACAGACCATAATCTACCTGCTACAGACCATAATCTATCTGCTACAGACCATAATCTATCTGCTACAGACCATAATCTACCTGCTACAAACCATAATCTACCTGCTACAGACCATAATCTATCTGATACAGACCATAATCTACCTGCTACAGACCATAATCTATCTGCTACAGACCATAATCTATCTGCTACAGACCATAATCTACCTGCTACAGACCATAATCTATCTGCTACAGACCATAATCTACCTGCTACAGACCATAATCTACCTGCTACAGACCATAATCTACCTGCTACAGACCATAATCTATCTGCTACAGACCATAATCTATCTGCTACAGACCATAATCTACCTGCTACAGACCATAATCTACCTGCTACAGACCATAATCTATCTGATACAGACCATAATCTACCTGCTACAGACCATAATCTACCTGCTACAGACCATAATCTATCTGCTACAGACCATAATCTATCTGATACAGACCATAATCTACCTGCTACAGACCATAATCTACCTGCTACAGATCATAATCTATCTTCTACAGACCATAATCTACCTGCTACAGACCACAATCTATCTGCTACAGACCATAATCTACCTGCTACAGACCATAATCTATCTGCTACAGACCATAATCTATCTGCTACAGACCATCCTGCTCTGACACCTTGCAGTGTGACTTATGGACCATTGTGATGAGAGTGTTGTTCAGTTTCACCCTGTGATCCAGAGATGTAGCTCCTGGTTTCCAGCATCAGAACTGAAGAAGCTTCTGGATGAAGGAGAAATGTCTTCAAGCTAAAGAACAAGTCCAGCTGATCACAGTAACTCCTTTGACAAGAGACACTTATTTTAATAAAATGATTTTCAACTTACCAACTCTCTTGAAGGCAGCCATCTTGTTGCACTGTCATGTGTTTTAACTCGCTGTTGTTCCTCTTTGAGGTCTGTACAGCAAATGTTGCTAATGTTCAGAAAATGTGAAAACGTCTTTTTGGCTTTAGAAACTAGCAAAGCAAACATTAGAGTTGCTGTGTACCTGATGAGATGATATTATAGATCCATAATGATTCATTAAATTACCCCAACATTGAAAAACAACAGTGGTATGTCACATCATTAGCTTCTTAAGACCTTTTTCAGTCTCGTTTGTTAAAATGGTATGCCCAACTTCCCACAAATCACATGGTGTTCTAAAGCCCTGTCTATTGGCTATCAGAGTTAGAAGGTTTCTTCACGTTAAATTTCCATCGAGTCGCACGGCTGTCAATCAAACCAAGGTGGTAGCACTCGTGTCGTCAGTCTTTATTGGCGGCTTTCTTCTGACCCCATGCTTTGATTGGCTTGTGCATGGTGTCAATCGATGCAAAGCAACTTCAACACTGTTGTTATTTGAGTTTAGTCCAGTTAAATTTAACAGCGTTATACTTGCTGCTTACCAAGCAAAATTTAAGCAAACTTTTTAAATGTAGCACAAAATAAAATGAAAATCAGGTGTGTTTGCATCTACTGGTTTGAAGAGAACGAACTAGAAAAAATCACTTCACTTCAAGCGAGTGTAAACAGCTGTTTTAATGAATTTAGAACATTTTTCTACAAATGTTGTGTTTTCTAGCAACCTTTTTTAATGACATTCTTCAAAATAGGAATCAAGACAGCATGTTCCCCAAGGTCTAACGCGCCCCCAAAGTAAATGTTCAAGTCATTTTCCCAGCGTTGGCCCCCCTCAGTGGGTTTTTTATGAAAACACTTCAACTTTTACAGAAAACTACACAAACATTTAAAAGTATTTGTTCAAGTGAATACGATTGGTCATCACTCTTTCCCCTGACTGACATCAACAAGATTTTTTAGGTTTATTCTTGTTTCTTTATAATCTTTTCAAGCCTAACAAATAAACAGAGAAGCAGCTGTTCTGATTACGTTGAATATCATAACTCAGAGTAAATGTAAGTTGTGTAACTTTGTTGCTGCTGTGGCCAAATATTCATAGTTTTAAATCTCCAAGTTTCTGCATCACAGTAATTAAAGTGACCCAAAACCCTCCAAGTGTAAAATCTATACAATTTTCTGCCTTTTCTTAACAAGTTTCCATCCAACTATTTATTCACAATTTTTGAAAATAAGAAAATGCGAGTGGAAACACACAAACACCGCTGTCATCCAGAGAAAAATGAAAATGAAAATCCATCGCTGAAGGAATCTGTCATAAAGGGATAAAAGACAAGAATCAGGACGTGACAGAGAAACGCGTTGATGGAGAAACAACAGGACAAGATGGACGAGTAAAGGCCAGCTGGAATAAAGGAGCAGATAATAGCATGAAATAACAAATACAAACCTACAAGACATAAAGTATAGACGACTGAAACTAGACAATAAATCAAACAGAAAAACGGGCTGAGATGGACAGGAAGCAAACAGAAGTAAAACAAGAAAGAGGAGTGATTTAAAATAATTATATTGTTGTTGTTGCTCATGAAACACTTCAGAAAAAAAAGAATTAAAAATAAAGTATTTTGTTAAATAATGGGGCTAATGCTCCAAAAAATGCCAAATACATAACTTCCTATTTTTATCCCAAAGTCCTATTAAAGCCGAACCAGACAATTATTATTATTATTATTTAACTTATTTAAAATGTACAATAACAACTTGTTAATAAATTAACCAGAAAGTCATTGTAATTATTGAAATTAAAGGGTCAGTGACAAATCATGGTGTACCATAGTGTCTGATTTTCTTTTTCTTTGGCATAACTGAAAAAGAATCCAAGTAAAATATAAAATTAGCTGAAAGGATGTGTTTTAAAACCCTTTTATATAATAGTGTGATTTCAGTTGTATTTTCGGGGCTATTAAGTGTACAGAAAAAAGATAAATACTTTTATAACAGAAGGGGGAACGTATATTATACTTAATAAGACTTAAGATTTTAATTTGTTGATTTATTCTGCATCATGAAAACAATATTTCTGTAATAAATCACACAATATTCATATTTTAAGATGGAAAGGGGCAGAACGAATAAAATCCTATAGTACTAGTATTTTCCTTTAGACACTAACAATATATCAACTTAAAACATTATTCACTATTTAACACGAGAGAAGAGAACCACAACAAGAAAACAGAAATCAGTGATACAATAACTCATAAGTGGTGAAATGCTAAATAAACGGACTCCTGTCTTTGCTTTTTATCTTATCACAGCTTTACTATGTGTGAGGATACAAACCTTAAACAGGGATTTCTGAGTGTAAGTCATGAACCTTGATATCAAACCATGTAATGTTGAGGTGTGTTTTCTATTCTGTCACTCTGGTGTTTTATTACAGCGCATCCATGCTAAAATCACTTTATTGGTTCGGGACATGTCATCCATAAAACATATGAAAGCTGTTACGGCATCCTCCCCTGAATTATTCACAGAGGGGCTTTCATCAACACTCACATGATATAAGGCAGCTGTATCAGCTTCCATCAATAATACACGTGTCAGCTGAGGATGCTAAACCTGCTTCAAGAGGATTTAGATTTCATACTAAAATCACCTGAATACTAGGTAAAAAAAAGCCCTGCCAGAGGCATATATACCCTCATGGGTAGATCTGGTGATATTATATATATGTTATGGTAAAAACAATCCCATTATTTAGCTTTAAAAGAACTGTCATTTATTTATAACATACATCTCAATTACGGTTTTTTTTGTTTTTTTTTGAGTAGTTCTGAATCTTCGTCTCATCGTCCTCTTCTATCCGAGGTTAGGTCTCCTCACCACAGAAGCCCAGAAGTCCCCCACCTCTTCATCCAGCTCTTCCTAGGGAACCCTGACGAGTCCCCAGACCAGCTGAGTCTCTCCAGGGTTCTGGGTCTTCCTTGGGGCCAGGAACCCCTCACCAAGGGAGGAGGGCTCCAGGGGGTTCCTCAGTAGATGATGAGCCTCATGTCGATGTGGAGGACCAGCGGTTCTACTCTGACTCCTCCTGATGACCAAGCTTCCCACCCTGTAAAGGAAAAACTCATTCGTCCTTTCAGACCAGATGTGAGGGTAGGGGTAGATGGACCATGGCAGACCAACTCTGAGTCCATCTGTCAATCTCCTTCCATCCTTCAAAGTCAAAGCCAGTTTCATTGTCAATTTCTTCACATGTACTTGACATATGAAGGAATCAAAATCACATTTCTCACTATCCCACTATCCTCTGCATTTACATGTACAACAGTAAAGTGCTAGTTGGCAGTAAGTTAGTAAAGTTGCAAGTGAGCAAGACGAGACAATCCTGAACCAGGTTCTTAACAAAAAATAAAGTGCAGTAGCTTGAGGCTACTTTTACCTAGTGTTGCTAAACCAGGTATGACAAGGAAAGACATGAGTCCCCCAAGATATGACATAGGTATACATATACCTATACAGTCAGGCTCGCCTCAACGCTTAGCGTGTGATCAAGAACCACTTTCCTTGAGTATGGTTGGACTTTCTACCTCTGAATCTATTCTGATTCTGTGCATTCAAAAGTGAAACCTAACAGTTTACTTAAAAATGACAAAAATGTTTCCTGTGTCTATTTGCCTCAGGAGTCTTTATCTTTTACTGTCACGTTTGATCAAGCTAAGATGTAAATGAACCCTCTTACTGTTTTACCCCTCTGCAGTGAGACAGTAATTAATTACACAAATGCTGTCGCTCCACACTCTGCTGTATCAGGCTCCATCGCTGTTGCAGCTGTAAAACGGTGAATAAATCGTTTCGGAGCTTTGCACAACCCCCGCATAAAACAACCTGCTTTGCTATCTGATTTATTTAACCAGGAAAAGTCCCATTAAAAAAGATTAAAAATCTCTTTTCCAGGAGCGTCCTTCCCAAGACGGGCAACAGAAAACTCAACAGAGACACAGTCGTAAAACAGCATAAAACAATTTGCAATGACAATAAAGAATAAATGACTTCATAAAAATGTAAATTATGCGTATTTGTCAGACGTCAACATGAGGGATTTTACAGCCAGATGTGAGGTTACCTAATGCTTCCTGTGAAACCAGATCCTGAACATTCAGGGACTTTTTGCAGCAGATTCTGGTGAGAGAGATTTTTCCTTCAGGCTTTAGGGACAGATAGTGAGAATAAGAACTCCCCATAACTTCCTGAAGGATGTTGATGCATATAAAGTAGAGCAGACTACGAAAAGCTTAATAAATTAGAATGTGGAGACGTTTAAATCTATGGATTGGTAAAACAGAACATTCAACCTGAGGCCAGGTAAGGGGTAAACTAAAGGCTTGATGCCAGAGAAAAGAAAAGACAGGCTACAATTGATTTCATGTATATTAAATATGAATTGTACGTCATTAAAACTTAACTGAGTCCAACCAGACTTCTGAAGGTAGCTTGTTTTGCATCTCATGGTGTATTTTGTTATTATTATTCTCAACAATAAAGTCACACATAAAACCGACACACAGATAGATCCTAAACTTAATTTATCCTCACATTTATTAGCACTCCTGAGATTTTACTTTCTGACATTTATACAAATGTGTGGTTGAGAAATACTTGTATTTTCCAAATTCCCTGCATTAGAGTACCTGTCTATATTCAGACTGCTGTCATGGTGCTGAATGGAGCATGTAGGATTGTAGGAATCCGGGTGGTAGGTAGGTGGTACGTATCTACGTAGGTAGGTATCTAGGGAGTAGTTAGGTAGGGAGGTAACTAGGTAGTAGTTAGGTAGGTAGGTATCTAGGTAGTAGTTAGGTAGGTAGGTGGTACGTATCTACGTAGGTAGGTAGGTGGTACGTATCTACGTAGGTAGGTAGGTGGTACGTATCTACGTAGGTAAGTAGGTGCTACGTATCTAGGTAGGTAGGTATCTAGGCAGAAGTTAGGTAGGTAGGTAGGTAGTAGTTCGGTAGGTATCTAGGTAGGTAGGTATCTAGGTAGTAGTTAGGTAGGTATCTAGGTAGGTAGGTATCTAGGTAGGAGTTAGGTAGGTATCTAGGTAGGTAGGTATCTAGGCAGTAGTTAGGTAGGTATCTAGGTAGGTAGGTATCTAGGTAGGCAGGTATCTAGGTAGGTAGGTATCTAGGTAGGTAGGTATCTAGGTAGTAGTTAGGTAGGTATCTAGGTAGGTAGGTATCTAGGTAGGTAGGTATCTAGGTAGTAGTTAGGTAGGTATCTAGGTAGGTAGGTATCTAGGTAGGCAGGTATCTAGGTACTAGTTAGGTAGGTATCTAGGTAGGCAGGTATCTAGGTACTAGTTAGGTAGGTATCTAACAAACCAACACCGGTTCTTGGGCTAACGAACAGCTTCATAAATCACACAAGAACCTGACACAGGAGTGGATTTTTACTTCCTTTCCTTTCCATTCCCAGAGAAAAACAAGATCCCATCCCAATCCTCGGCTGCCTGAAAAAATATAAATCCCATCCTGTCTCACTCCTGTTATGACCTGCCATTTCTGTTGTTGTATTTCCAACATATAGTACCAATAGCATATATATGTGCTATATACCATGGATGATGAAGACATCACAAGTTGTGAGAAGAATATCCATCACAGGTCAAATGAGTGAATATGTGTCAAATATCTAATATTGAACCAATTCAACATTTCAGCTGAGACGCTGCATGTTATAGTTATAGAAACAGCTCAGCGTCTATAAGTTCATTCTGTGAGTCCATAGGTGAATATCTAGGATTCAGCTTTGCTAACGAAGGGGTTAACGAGGAGCAGGAGCTGAAGCAGGGAGGCCGAGACGAGAAGAAACTCTAAGTCAAGTCAGGGAAATTTAGTTTAGAGAAAATGGTGCAGCTCAGAGTGTTTTACAAGCTCTGAAACAAAGAGAAAGTTATTCATTAAGCACGAGGAAACCTCCGATTACATGACTCTGAGAATGTTTCTCACTACTCTCCTCCTTTCCTATAACTGTGTGTGAGTGACTGACACACACACACACACACACACTGGCGGTTCTCAGAGGCTCCATTACAGTAGTACAGGAACCATCTGTTGGTCGGAATTGAATCCTGCTCAATTAGCATCTGATTTGCATCTGATTAGCATGTCATTAGCAGCACATTATGTAGAGTAATGTGATGCTAAACGAGTTTTGCTTCCCCCACTGAGTTAAAAAAACCTCTGTTCTGCTAATCACTGCTGGTTCACCTGTCCTCCCGTCGAGTGTGTGTGTGTGTGTGTGTCTGTGTGTGTGTGTGTGTGTGTGTGTGTCTGTGTGTGTGTGTGTATGTGTGCGTGTGTCTGTGTGTGTGTGTGTGTGTGTGTGGGTTTACCCGCAGGAAATGTCAGACTTTCACTGTTATGCAGCAAGTTTGTGGTTATTGTTGCCATGACAACAGCTAACAGCGAGCTGCAGGCGTCGCGGACACGTGTAGAAACAACGACGTCGTGGTGAACATGTCGAGTTTGGCTCAAGGCGCGGCATCTAGAAACTGAACTTAGAGAATTTGAGCAGAAGCGTGTTTTCATTCACGGAAGAATCGTTTCCATTTTCCCCGACAGATGTTCCCGTCAATCTGTGACACAGAGAGAATATTAAATGACGTGTTTTTTTCTGGTCTATGAGCGAGTTTCTTTACACGTGCGTAAAACTCGTTAAAGTCAGACCAGTTAAACCTGGAAGAGAGATCTGCTACACAGGAAATAAATTCTTCACGAGAGGAAAACAATTCGAAAACATCTTCACTGCAGAAACGGACCAGGAACCACTGGAGCGTTACCAGTGTCACCAGTGTGTGTGTGTGTATGTGTGTGTGTGTGTGTGTGTGTGTATGTGTGTGTGTGTGTGTCTGTGTGATAGAATCTATAAACGCTAACCCATCTTAGAAAATCATCTGCAAAGCCTCCGAGGGCCGAATAGGAGAACGTGTGAGTGCATCATGTGACTGATAAACAGGAAGGGATTTACACTCAGGACTAGGTTATGCAGGTTATACTTAATGGAAAAAAAACATTTACACTATTGTAGACATGAGCAGATATACTAACATGTATTAGTGTGCAGGAACCTTCATTCAGGTTCATTAGTCTTAGCTAGTTAGTTGGTTAATTAGAGTTAGTTTTATTCTGAGTCCCCCTCCCCCAACAAAAATACTCAATATTCATTAATTCATTTCTTCATTCACTTCATAACTTCTACTGAATTACATCAATACATTTGCACTCTTTCACTTCCACCAAACACCAGTTATTCTGATAGTCTTCTATGTAGTTCTATGTATGAATTTAATTTTCTAGCTCTGTGATAAAATGCAAAACTACATTTATAAATGTTGTTCTTAGTGCAGCAGCTATGTGTAATTTCATAGCTATAAGTTTTCTTTTTATGTGTGAGTGATTTTTTTCTCCTTGTTACTCTACAGCTCATTAGAGCCTCACAGTTCCCTCCGTGTAATTAAAGTTGCCCCCATACATTCTATACTTTATTAACATATTTCTTCATTAATTACAATTGGAAACATGTGTTCTTTAATTATCTGGGAAAACTAACCTGCTTTAAACATGGCAGCTGCATCAGCGTTGCTGCATTGGCTTCAGCAGATTCTCTGTAATTCACAGGAACCTTTAACTTCACGTGTTGTTTTTGATGCAGATCGACCTGTTCATCCGTCTCTAGACTGTCCAACGCTGCCATCTGTAGAAAACCACCAACCACCAAAAAGGCATTTTCTAAATACCTTTGTACATGTTACAATTTTTACGTTTAAATAAAAAGTCCAAACCATCCAAGTCTTTGTTGCCAATTGACTTCATACGATGCTAATTAGGTACTTTACCTAGTGTTGCTAATGCTAAAAACAAAAAACAGCTATGACAAGACAAGACATAATAGTCTGAGAGTTTGGGGTGACCCGGACACTAGTGTGTTGTCTATGAAACCGTTATTCATTGAATGAGTTGCAAAATGAACAGAAAATATATTTATCATTGACAGAGCTAGAAGTAATGATTTTTTTAAATAATTTTCTCCTTTCGTCAAACCATGCTCCATCTAACCAACTAAACTGTTTTCAGCCATGCTAACATAACTGTACAAATGACTAATGCTGACAATGCAATTAGCAAACACAAAATAGACTGTAGACATTAGGGTTTTACACAGTATTTTTTGGTTATGGACGTTTTTACATTTCACCGTTTTTCTTATATATCTATTCACATGTTGAGCTCAGACAATGACATTGAGCTGCAGTTTCTCAGATTCTGTTTAGCTCCTTCAATACGTCCTTTTCCCTGCAGAGACATGAAACAACCCCATCGTACTGAAAATATCCTTTATTTGTAAATCCACAGACGATCCTCAAATTAAAACGGGACAGACACCGTGTGATGTGCCTCCACATCTGCTGAGATTCTCTGAGAGTGAGAACCTGCAGGAAACAGCTCGACTTTGGAGAAACACATCTGCGGAATGTGCAGAGACAGAAGCAGAAAACATACATTTAGTAGGTGTCGGGGGACAATGGGAGGTAATTACGTATTTATTGTTGTGATAAATAAGATGTATTTTGGGCTCATTGGCAATAGAAGAAAAAGCAGAGAAATAAAGAATCAGCAGTTTTAGTTCCCTGACTTTTGAATCGCAGGTTTACTTACAGAAAACCAGACTTGAAAAGTGCCATCGTCCGTTTACCTTTTACCTGTCACATACCTGTACATCAAAGTCGATTTTCACGGACAAAGAAGCATCGAGCCACGAATGTCCAAACGATTCTGGAGCTACTCGAGTAGAACAGAGGCAGACACAGAGATTCTGTGCATCACAGACTTCACGTGAAGACTGACTCTGCTCAGCTGTCTCCTCTTGTTTCCTTCTGGTTCGCTGCTGAATAATTCCTGATTCCTCCGCTTTGCATTAATACAGAAGCTCCACGGGCCTCATGAAATATGTTACACACACTCACACATGTTTTTTCACATGCTGTTAACATGACTTTAAGCATGTCCAAGAGGGGACATAAACACCACTAATGGTCGTGATAGATAGATAGTTTAACACACTTAGAAGGGTTTTAAAATGTAAAAACACATGCTACCAACTAGTTGTATTCTAGGTCTATGAATTGTACATCTTTAAAATTTATCAGTCTTTTTAGATTGAACCATTTTAAATGTTGTGTCAAAAATCCCACAAAAACCTGATTTCTGTAAAAAATGAATAAAAATTAAGATAAGATACGATAAGATAAGACTTTATTGATCCCACAACGGGGGAAATTTGCTTGTTACTGCAGCGTACAGAGTAAAGAAAAGAAAAGAAAAGCTAAGAAAAGAAAAGCTATAAAAAGTAAAAATACACAACACTATGTACAAAATTCGTAGAATTTGTTGATCCACATACACAGTATGCATTATGGACATAAGAATGGAGAAAAAATGCTAATAAATAGCGAGAAAAAAGTATGCATAAGCAAAGCATATATACACACATACATGCACGTACACACCTACATACATACACATACACACATATTTACAAATTTGCATATATATATAGGGACAAACACACACATGTACACATACATAGCCAATGCATACTTAAGGTGCAGGGGTGTGTGTGTACAGTAAAGTGACTACAGTGAGTTATAAAGTCTTATTGCTGTCGGGATGAATGATCTGCGAAAGCGCTCCTTCTTGTTGCGAGGGTGTTTGAGTCTCTGGCTGAAGGAGCTGCTAAGCGCACCCACTACCCCATGCAGAGGGTGATGGGGGTTGTCCATGATGGATGTCAGCTTTGCCAACATCCTCCTCTCTCCCACCACCACCACCGATTCCAGAGGACATCCCAGTACAGAGCTAGACTTCCGTACCAGTTTGTCAATTTTCCTCCTGTCCCCGTCTGAGCATCCGCCCCCCCAGCAGACTACTGCGTAGAACAGGGCAGATGCTACGACGGAGTCGTAGAAGGTCTTCAACAGAGTCCTGCACACACCAAAGGACCTTAGTCTCCTCAGCAGGTGAAGTCGACTCTGGCCCTTCTTGTACAGGACATCAGTGTTAGTGGTCCAGTCCAGTTTATTGTTCAGGTGAACACCCAGGTATTTGTAAGAGACCACTGTCTCAATGTCTTTTCCCTGGATGCTCACCGGTGTGGTGGGGAGGGACTTCCTCCTGAAGTCCACAACCATCTCCTTTGTCTTGCTGGCGTTGATTTGGAGAGCGTTGATCTCACACCAGCTGACAAAGTCATTGATGACCCCCCTGTACTCCTGGTCGTTCCCATCTGATACACACCCGATGATGGCCGTATCATCTGAGAACTTCAATTCTGACCCTAACGAGTAAAATTCAGGATATAGACTGAAATATCAATAAGGAAGTTTGGCGAAAACTACAATCGCCATAACATTACTCAATGCCACACACACACACACACACACACACACACACACACACACACACACACACACACACACAGTATCTCTGTGAGATTATTGATGGCAGATTCAGTCTATTTGTCTTTTAAATAAGAAGCACAGCTATATTTTCACTGTGAGGACATTCACGTGTAATTAAGGAGGTTTTTATAAACGACGTGTGCAGAGTTTTCGCTCCGCCGCGATTCATCACGATGGACCAATCACAGCCTGCGTTACACCCACCTTCATGTCCCGTTAAAGTCCTGAGTCGACCACATCTGATAATAGAGGAATTCATCTGCTGGACAATTGTGATAACTTAAAATAAGTGTTTGGTCAGACCAGCTGTTTAATTACTTACTGCAAGATCCATCTGTTTAAAAACAGTATCCGCTCACAGCGTGAAGATACAGGATTTATATTAATTATAACTTTAAAACCAGAGTTTACTAAGAGCTTCAACAGAGACAAGCAGGACAATAAATGACCATCGTTTATAGTTTTATACGTTTATGAGAATCAATAAAAGCGCTATAGAACCGTAATCTCGTAAATAAGGATTTATATGTCTAAAAAAGGACTTTAGTCATTAATAATGACTTTGTTCTTATAATAAACAATTTAATCATAAACAATGACTTTAATCTTGCTATTGATAATTGATTCCCATAAATAATGATTTTTATCATAAATGATATTATTTAATAATATTATAAATAATGACTTTTTTATGAATAATGCTTTTAATCATAAATAAAGACTTTAATCTTGTAAATAGTTGGAAGTCTCTTCGTGGCCCTGATTCTCTGTCATAGATGCACCTGTACTTTTTTACAAGTAAAATGTCTTTTGTTTGTACCAGATTAATACACATTAGATGTCATATATGTTACTGTGGACAACTCAGGATACCCAGGATGAACATATGAAAATATGGAGACGCCTGGATGGTGAATGAATAATGAATAAACTGAATTAAAAAAGCAAATTCTGTGGTTCCACTTGGACGCCTGTAGCACTAAGAGAAAATTATGGAAGAAAAGTCTCTTAGTTTATTGCAGCCTCCTAATGTCAATGGACATTTTACTTTAGGACGTATTTTTGGCTAAGTCTAAGTTTATTATTATTTTATCAAGTTGTACTTTAATATATTGAGTTTTAGGATCTTCCTCATTAAACATGTGTCATCACTTCATTGTAAATTTTCTAAAAGTTTAAACTGGATGTTGATGAGTTACGTTCAATAAAAAACAGGAAAGAAGAACCTGGGAAAGTGATGAAAAAGTTTAGTTTAACTTTAGAGTTTTCACTATGAATGAAAGGACAGTTTAATCCAGGTTAAAGAGGAATAAAGTCACACTAGAATAATCAGATTTATTCTTTAATGTTCCATCACAGCGTTCTCTGTGTGTCCACAGTCATCCCCTAAAAACACGATTCACTGATTGAACATTCTTTGACATTGATGAAGTTTTTTTGTGTTTTCCTAAAAACTTGCAAAACGTGTCTTATTATTTCAATAGGATGATGATGATATATGAGCTTAGGAAAATACATTTTTACCTTTGCAACACAATATGACCAAATATATATATATTTAGCTTAATATTAATAATTATTATGCTTTGAAATTGCACAATGTTTATCCTAGTAAATAAATGTTTGACAATGACATAATATTATAACCTAACATCTTACCTATAACCTATAACCTATAACATCTTCAAGAAAATTTTCAGGAGATGTACGGTATGTGTTTTTTTATGCCATCGATTGTTGTGTTTCTTGAAAATGCTTATTGAACTATTGCATTTGTTGTAATTTCACTTTTAAAAGCACTACAGGACTTTATAACAAAAGAGAGCACATACATAAAATTTAAGCTGAGCTTTGCATTTAAAGGGAAATATAAACAAAGGTAGGATGTGATTTTTGGTTTTCACTCTGTTTATTTCCACATTCTAATGAAACACGAATCAGTTATGGCTTCAGACTTTCTGTTGTGTCCTATTTAATGAAAACTGAGCTGAAATACTAATTTGTAAGTGAAGAAATAAAGAAATCCCTTGTATTTGACAGGAGTAGGAACCATTTTGGGCTTAAGTGTACATCAGGTCTGAATGTAAAAATGCTATTCTGTCATTTTACAACATGTTCAATGCTGCCTCGCTCCATAAGAACCAGCCTCTTGTGCAAGTCCCTAAAAAACAAGACATCAAACCTGGAACTTTGTTCACCGCTGCTGCAGAAAACACCTGAAGCCAATTTGGCAAAAGAAGCGTCCATCCCTGATGGCAACTAACAAACAAACAAAACGAGCAGAACGAGCCAAACCTGAAGTAATGAGGTTAGACCCAGATGAGAAAACATGTTCAAAGCAACTGAACATTTAAAGCTTCCCAAATAATTGTTGAAGCTAAGTTAAGAAAGAATAATGAAGCTTTGCCAGAATCACAGATTTGCCCCAACGGGCTTCACAGTTTGATCAACAGCAACACAACATCCTCTGTCCATAGACCCTCACATCTACAAGGTGAAACTCCACACCTCCTGAATATAACTTATGGAATTTGCACAATTAAATGCATTTCCTTTGAATCCCAGCAAACTTAAAAAGGATTGTGTGCCCCATATTTAGTTAGAAGTGTCAACCTAAAATGGTTTTCCTACCCGTTTTGGTTTCAACACATTTGAACATTACATCATGGTGGCCATCTTGGATTTGTCCTCTAACGTCCTTTAGAGGTCAAATCTGATTTCTATCACAATTAAAAGTTAACTTTATAATCTATACTAATTATATCAGAGATTTCATGTATTCTATCATAAAATGCACAATTGTAATGTGGGACAAGGCCAAACTTGTCATGTGGTGAAACCCTAAAAACTTGGAACCTTGGTCTTGCCAAACATCAGATGTGTCATTGACCCGTATGTGGGTGAATCTGCTTGATGCGTCTTCCACAGCTTCAGTTTACATCAGAATGTAGAAAATACTGTTTGCTCACCACCAAAGTTACTTCCATAGAAATAGTGGGTCATTTTTTTAATGAATGGACCAACAGAACCTGCTTGCTAAGTGGTCTAATCAGCCTAATGGACGGTAAAGTCTGTGAAAATCTTCCAAGGCTCAAGAAATAAAATATTTGCTGTTGTTTATTTGTCAATGGTTTGTAATGCTGGAGATACTCCACCTGCTGCTGGAGTACGTGAGATAAAGTTGTGCTGTGGCCATTGAACACGCTTCCTGGATGTCCTTCTATGACAGTTTCTATGCATTTTAACGTTATAATATAGATAAGGTCCCTGCATGTTACTGTATTTAAAATCCGACTTTTGTCCATGTGAAGGTTCCAGTGCTTTGTTTAGAATTCCTCTCTAACTCTAACAGATAATAGGAAGATAATATATGCAGGACCTATCACATGATAGCCAACACTGAACTGTGGGGAATCTCTACCCTAAACCTAAAAGATGAAAACAATCACAAAAAACAAAGACATTTAAACAAGAACAGAAGAAAGAAACATGGTTTCTTGATAATACAGATCTAGAAATGCTGTCGTAGAATGTTGCTAGTATTAGTAACGGTGACGTCAGTGTATGAAGTGACCAGAAGTAGGATCTTAAACATACAGTGCAAATACAACAGCAGCAGTGCACGTGTGGAAACAAAAACTTTGGAATCGTCCAAAGAAAAAAGAATTCACATGCCATTGGTCTCAGTCACATTTGGTCCAAACAAATAGGAGACATTTTGTCTCCAAAAGTGATGTAGGATACCTTTTTCCAGTGCTTTTCAATTATTTTCTGTCCTCCCCCCCATGGAAGAATAAACCACCCCCCCACGCGACTATAAATAGAATCATTAGTCTATAAATTGTTCTAAGTACCTCTGCATAACACTGTGTCCTTATTAACGTATAAGAATAAAAAAGAAAGAAATATGGACCAACCTACAACAAAGAATAGCTTTATTGGCTGATGTGTTAATGTCTTTGTCTCCAACATTTCAGACTCAGTAACACACCGGTCTTTCACAGTGAACCAAGCGCTACAGACGCTTCGTCATATTTCCTCGTCTTAGCTTTGGGAGACTTTCGTTTGTCTCTTTATCTCCGTCTCTCTCCGCCTGTCTTCTCATCCCTGTTAAATATGTTTTCATGGTGTCACTTGGTGTCTACACTTCATACTCATACTCTGTGCTGTATGCTCCCTGTGAACACTCTGCTGCCCCCTAATGTGGTGGAGGTGTAACAGCTCTTTATTCAATTATTTTATTTAATTATTATTAAAATTAAAAATAAAAAAAAGCATGTTCCCCGAGGTCTAACGCGTCCCCCATGACGAAGCCCCCCCACCAGTGATTTATAGACTGATGTAGATTTTCTGACTTCTTTCTCTGAGCCTGTTTAGTGGCTGTTTTAGAGCCTTTAATTGAGCTGCGTTTAATCTCCTCCCACCTGTGAAACATCTTTTTTCATTGTGCGTGTTTGCACCTTCCCATGAAACATTTATTAAATTCAGACGCGTCTCCATCACAGACCTTGTGTGTTCCGGCTGGAGGATCACAGCCCCGCGATGCATTCATCGATTTAACTTTCCTCCTCAGAGCATTTTGCACAACAGCCTGTAAATGCTGCATCTTGCATATTAATTAAGGCAAATCCACTAACTGGATAAGTCATGTTATTTTGCACATTAGAAAGATGTAATTCACAGCGAGCCGTGTTAGTATATTAGATGTGTATTTATTAGACATGTACACATCAATACAGGTTACACCTTATTTATTATGCAGCAACAACAAGCAACAAACCTGATGTGGAATATTCATATTTAACAAAGATACAACCAGACATTCACTAATGCAGATATAAAAACTTGTCTGGGAACAATAACTTGTGTCTGATAATTAGCACAATAAGAAATATATCAATATTATATTATTATATTATATTCATTAAATGTCACCTACTGCTTTACTTTCATAAAATTTCCAGTATCTATAAATATGCAAATACATTTCATTTCTAAAGTTTCAGTGTGTGAATGTTAAAATCTGTATTTTTAAGTTTTTTCCTTTTCTATCTCACAGATTTTTACTTTATTTCAAAAATCATTATTGAAAGTTTCAATAAAATCACGAAAATCTACTCTGAATATTCATGCCTAATGTGAAATGATGAATGAATTACAACCAATTCAATTAATTATGTTGACATAATAAAAATAAAATAGATTAATATGGAAGATTCCACGTAAATATATATATATTTTTTTTTTAACTTTTGGTCAATAGATATATCAACGTTTCCTTAATAATAAAGCACAAACCAATTAAAGCACAAATTGTTCTCAAGTTAATTTCAGTTTGACTAAAAGTCAGTTTTTATGTCTTAAATAAAGCAGGAAATGGTTTGTTAAAACCTTCTCCATGCAAATTGACTTTTAAGAAAAGTGTAATTTAACATTTCTAAAACTCAACATTTGGGTGAAACTACAAATAAAGAAAATTCCATGATCACAACAATTATTATTGAAACTGTGAAATTTTCCACATTTGAACCAATGAGGTTATGAGTTTAACTTAACCTGACTACTAATCCATGTTCTTATTTTTTTTAATTAACGAATCGAGGCATTCAGTTGTATCTAAATTATATTTTATCCTGAATCTACAGTAGTATTCTTATGGATTATTCATTTAAAATTACACAGAAGTGTTATGAATCAAAATGTTCACAGTGCAAAATCTAGATTCCAGTCATCAATATAATCTCATCTGGTTGTATATATATATATATATAAATATATATATAAATATATATATATATATATATATATATATATATATATATATATATATATATATATATATATATATATATATATATATATATATAGTGAATCCCATAGTAAATTTATATACAAAATCACACCCAAAAATAATTCATACACTGTAGAATGTGAAATTTTCAGGTAAAAATCTCTTGTTCTTGGACTTAGTCCCATATTGAGTAGAATTACTTCATTCCACTGGCAGATCATCATTTTCTTAATAAATGGTAAAGGTTTGCATTTATAACACTTTTCTAGTCTTTTCAACCTCTGAAAGCGCTTTACGCTACGAGTGTCCATCCACACACACATCAGGAAACTCACTCACTCACTCATAAAACTCAGAGGAGCTGGGAATCGAACCAACAACCATCCAACAGGTGACGTCTGTTCTACCTAAACATCCTGGTTCCCAGCATCAGAACTGAAGAATCTTCTGGATGAAGGTGAAACGTCTTCAAGCTACAAGAACAAGTCCAGTTATTTACAGAAACTCTTCTACACTGAAACCTGTAATTCTTCTCCTTTTAATGGATAAACCAATCGACTCTTTTTAACCTGCTATGAGACGTCTGTCACTTCTCTATCTGTGTTTGGGTCCAGTCTCCAAAGGGGAAATGAACGTAGAGCAGAATTTCCCCTGAGGGTCGGAGACTAAACGACGTCTTCGCCTCAGGCCGTTTTTTTTGTTGTTGTTTTTATTCCCCACTCATGTAAAATACATTCAGCTTTCCACCGGATAAACAGAGAAACGTGGAGGCGACGCCTCCAGGGATCCCAGCCTCCTTTTGTCTCATAAATCCCAATCACGGCCCCGAGACGTCGCGCAGGAAAAACAACAAAAAATAAACGAGCCTGGAAACAAAGAGCCGGCTGACGCAGCTGGTTTCAGCACATCGCCTCATGTCCGAGGTTCATCCATCAAACGCAGGTTATTGATGCCTTGAAGCAGCGACTCTCACAGGGGGATCCAGGTGGTCCTGGAGCAGGATGTGTTGGTCAGCGGTTTCTCTCATCCAATATCTGAACATTTGACCTTTAATGTTAGTTTTATGATTTCTGGTATATAAATAAAAATATATAAAACTGTGTTTTTTACAAAAGTGCAAAGAAGGGACCTGGATCTTCAAGTAAAGTCTACCTATCAAAGAGGGGACCTCCACATATTGAAGTGGAGCTGTGGAGTGTTGGACCACCACACACACACACACACACACACACACACACACATAAAATCTTGGGAGATTCTGGCTGCAACAGAAACCTTCCAGGGAGAAGATTAAACCAAGAAGACGTTGAGCCAGGGTTTTAATTATTGTGTGTGTGTGTGTGTGTGTGTGTGAGCATTAAACAGACACACCTGTCGCTGGTCGGCGACAAATGCCAGAAACACACACACACACACACACACACACACACACAGTTTGGCAGTGATCAGCCTCAACGTGTCGCTGTGATTTATTTCCTTTCGCTCGCATCTGGCGAATCCTGAATGTGACCCGATCAGAACCCTCGCAGGAAATCTGCTCCGTACGAAGGAGAAACCAACATCCTGATTCCCGTTCACACTGAGCAGCGCCATCAGAATAACTCAGTTAGTTTCAGCAGAATCGACTTTTACTTAACGGATGAAATCTAATTCAGACGTGAACTTTGTCGCATCACAGCAGTGAACCTGGATCGTAGGCCCAGCGTTAAACCTGGTTCAGGTCCTACTGAGGCGTTAGTGTGTGAGGGCTTCATGAATGCTGAGGTTATTTTCCTACAAGGTCAGTAATTCCCCAGAACAACAGGAGAACTGTGTGTAAACTAAAAGGTTCCTTTATTATGGGGGCGATTAATCCATATTTGAGAATCCAGAATATAAAACTCATTGATTTCATGTTTTGTTTTAAAAACTATCTGGCACCAAGATGTTAGGATTACACCACATTACACATTTTAGGTAGACATTTTTATTTACATGATGCATTATTCTGTTCAACAAAACAAAAGTAAACATGTTATAAAGACACTGACTGCAGAGTAAAGGTATTAAAATACTGAATATTATAATAGTAAAGAGGAGGAGAGAAACTGATTGAATAATTTAAGAGATGCACACTTAAGCTCAAATGATTTGTACCCCCATCAAATACAAGGATTTATTTATTTTTTTCAACATGAGGAGGATCCGTGATATGGAGCTTTACACTGGAAATAAAGAGCTGCTGCAGGATAGAGATGAGATACTAAGACTTTTCTAATTAATTTTATAATAATATATATAATTAGGACACAACAGAAAGTCTGAAGCCATAATTGATTTGTGTTTCATTAGAATGTGTAAATAAACAGAGTGAAAACCAAAAATCACATCAACAAATGACTATGATATAGAAAGCTCCTGCAGGGCATGCTGGGAAATCTGTCTTTATATATATATACACTTTATAGTTGGAGACTTTCTTTGTGTCCTTTTTAAGTAAAACTGACGTGAAATACTCATTTAAAGTGGAAAAAATCAAGAAATCCCTTGTATTTGATAGAGGTATGAATAATAATAATAAAGTGTATGTGCACACACACTAATCTTAGGCCCAAGATTGATTGATAGTTTGGCTAAATTCTGAAGAATTGGCCCCACAATACGAGTTGTGTGGGAGCAGATCCAGACCTCACATTCTCATCATCACTTCCCAGATAAACCCAATAACTCTGGTCCCTAAAATAAAGGAAACAGAGAAAGAAAGGATGGATCAGAGCCACGAGCTGCAGCTTCCTTCAAAGAGCCGTAATTCCCGTCAGTAAAAACACCATCTGCTTCGTCTCCCGACGCTTCGCTCTGATTGCAAAATGAAAAAAAATAGAATCTTACAGAACACGTGTCTGATTCAAGGCCCACGGGCCAAATCTGGATCCTAGTTCTCCCATTGAGAGCTCACATGGACTCACATGATCGATTGAGAGATGAGAAAGTGAATAAATTTGTAGATTTAACAGAGAAAAATAAAATAAAAAAACAGGAAACTTTTCATTTTAATTAATTTTCCTTTGCTGAAAATGCAAGTCATTCGTTTCCTGTTCTTTCACTGCAATATCTTTAATTTTCAGCAACAGACATTGACTGATTGATTGATTCCAATCTTTAAAAAAACACATAAACCAAAATAATAAAATTATTATTAACATATTCTCGTATGAGTTTCTACATAACGGTGAAAGTTTTACATGTTCAGCTGCAGCATTTTAAACAACCAGATGCTGAAATCATCTATCATCATCATAAATTATATGTGTGTATTTTACTTGTATTTAAAAAACTTAAGCAAATTAATTATTATTTAATAATTATTCAGACACTATTGTAGAAGGAGCAGTTTTGTAATATAAGTTGTAGATAAATTTATCTGATCTTTTGAGAGGAACCAGAACGCTGATGTGAAACTTTGACTCTAGAATATCAGCTGTTTCTTTCTGAATTTAAAAAAATGTTGTTTATAGGAAGTTTAACATGTTTTTGTACTTATTTAGGTTGATTGACAGATTGTATGAGGGGATAAAAAAAATGTCTTTTGACATCTGAACGCTGAATGATCTTTGATTTTCAAGAAGTTGGCGAACCAAGAAACATATGAACTATATATATGAACACAGGTATGAATACTGATATGAACTATATATATGAACACAGGTATGAATACTGATATGAACTATATATATGAACACAGGTATGAATACTGATATGAACTATATATATGAACACAGGTATGAATACTGATATGAACTATATATATGAACACAGGTATGAATACTGATATGAACTATATATATGAACACAGGTATGAATACTGATATGAACTATATATATGAACACTGGTATGAATACTGATAGGAACTATATATATGAACACTGGTATGAATACTGATAGGAACTATATATATGAACACATGTATGAATACTGATATGAACTATATATATGAACACAGGTATGAATACTGATATGAACTATATATATGAACACTGGTATGAATACTGATATGAACTATATATATGAACACAGGTATGAATACTGATATGAACTATATATATGAACACTGGTATGAATACTGATAGGAACTATATATATGAACACATGTATGAATACTGATATGAACTATATATATGAACACATGTATGAATACTGATAGGAACTATATATATGAACACTGGTATGAATACTGATAGGAACTATATATATGAACACAGGTATGAATACTGATATGAACTATATATATGAACACATGTATGAATACTGATAGGAACTATATATATGAACACTGGTATGAATACTGATAGGAACTATATATATGAACACTGGTATGAATACTGATAGGAACTATATATATGAACACAGGTATGAATACTGATAGGAACTATATATATGAACACTGGTATGAATACTGATAGGAACTATATATATGAACACTGGTATGAATACTGATAGGAACTATATATATGAACACAGGTATGAATACTGATAGGAACTATATATATGAACACAGGTATGAATACTGATAGGAACTATATATATGAACACAGGTATGAATACTGATATGAACTATATATATGAACACAGGTATGAATACTGATATGAACTATATATATGAACACAGGTATGAATACTGATATGAACTATATATATGAACACATGTATGAATACTGATAGGAACTATATATATGAACACAGGTATGAATACTGATAGGAACTATATATATGAACACAGGTATGAATACTGATATGAACTATATATATGAACACATGTATGAATACTGATATGAACTATATATATGAACACAGGTATGAATACTGATGTGAATTATATATGAACACATGTATGAATACTGATATGAACTATATATATGAACACAGGTATGAATACTGATATGAACTATATATATGAACACATGTATGAATACTGATATGAACTATATATATGAACACTGGTATGAATACTGATAGGAACTATATATAAACACAGATACATTCTTATATGAAACACATATGATCTACAAAGTAGCTCTTATATATTAGTTCATGCTGAACTACAAAATAATTTTTATGTAGTTAAAAACCGTCATTTGGATTTTATGACAAATGATAAATCTACCTTTTTATGGCCAATGACTTTTCTTTGTTTCCTCAATGTTTGTCCAATAACTCATTAATCTTTTTAATTCTTATCTCTAATCATTGAACCAGATTTAGTGGATTATAGTGAAGCTGCTCATAACGCTGACGCTTTATGGGATTCCTTAAAATATGTCAAGAAGAAACACAAATGACGGACAATAATATACTGCAGAGAGACTGAAGTGTGTGTGAGTGTGTGTGTGTGTGTGTGTGTGTGTGTGTGTGTGTGTGTGTGTGTGTGTGTGTGTGTGTGTGTGTGTGTGAGTGTGTGTGTGTGTGTGTGTGTGTGTGTGTGTGTGTGTGTGTGTGTGCGACGATCTGGAAGCTTTAATAGACAGAGGTGGAATAGAGGGCAGGACTGCCGTTCTGACACGTTCAAAGAAAAGATGTAGAACAGAAAAGGGTTTGACGTACGTAAAGAGAGAGGGATGAAAGACGAGGTGAAGAGAAGAGAAAGGACAGGCTGCCTCCAGCTTTCACATCATCCAGACACCTATCACACACACACACACACACACACACACACACACACACACACACACACACACAGGTGATGGTCACAGCGTCATATATAAGAGCTAAATCTACTTATGAAAACTGTTCTTTTTCTGCCCTTTGTTCATAAAATAATTAAATGATAAGATGATCACAGCTCGTTTGTCTTCTTCACTTCCCTTTAATGATGGATGTATAAATATAGATTATGCAAAGCAGGAATAAATCCGCAGTGTGCTTTTCAATTCGTTTTCAAGTTCTTCAGTGTCAGGGATCAACTTGTTTTTTTTCCTTTAGAGTCATTTTCATCCTCAAAAGGTTTTTCATAGAACAAAGAAAAAGATGCAGATTAAAAACTAAAGAGAAAATAACTTAGAAGTAAAAAACAATGCAGGAAATGAGGTCAGAGTGTGTGTGTGTGTGTGTGTGTGTGTGTGTGTGTGTGTGTGTGTGTGTGTGTGTGTTAAGTTGGTCTCAATAATCTTTTATTTTCACTGATATTCTTAACATTCATATCAAGTTAACAAAAAAAAATTGCAAACCATTAATTTGTTCGTACTTTTCTTATATCAGATGCAATGTTAAATAAAGTTATTTAGAATCCATGAAATATAAATTGTGCTGCAAATCACGTTATTGTTAAATGTGGCCGAGAAGTTTCAGTAAACTGATTTAACACACAAACGTTGTTTTGATAAACGCTAAAATAAAACTTATTATTAAGAAACCTGAGTGTGAGAATGTGGAGTTGAGCCATTAATCACGTTAATAATGATAATATAAGGATAAATATCAGGTGTAACGTATAAAACATAAAGTTGTATTCTAGATGATGAATTTTAACATTTATTAACCACAAAGTAAAACATTAAAGTGAATAAAACTACATTTATTGATGTTTTATTTAACGTTAAACTAGTTTCTCAGTCACAGTGAAAGCAGGAAAACTTCAGTAGAGATGAAAATCTGTCATTAATATGGATTTTATTTAATGTAATCAACGTTTCTCAGCTGCTTTATTCCATCATTCTGATATTTCACAATTCATTGATTATTTATTGAGCTCATGTCGATTTTCTGGCGTTTTGTTGCTTTTATTTTTCCTCCTGTGTTTATGTTAAATGTCTGATCCTTGTGTTTAGAGTCTCATTGCTTTCACCTGTAGCTTCTTTCTACTTATATTAATGCTCATTATAATAATTAGAAATTAGTTCTCCATGTGTTTAAGTCCAGATTTGATTCCTGTGTTTATTGATAATATAGTGTTTTTTCATGATTTTGAGTTATTTTTTTTATAAAATGGCCCAAAAACGGAAATAGGATAAATTATCTGACAATGTAAGAAGATAATTCTACTCATATTTTGGACTTATTGTACCATAATTAAACATATTTAATTAAGGCCCAATCCCATTTTTTCTGCTATAAATGATAATCTCTACAATCACTGAGGTTGTTAGAATTAAATCTGGAATTAAAAGAGATGTTACCTTATGTTTTACTACGTATAATTATTTAAACTTAATTAACTTAAAAATGCAATGCAAAGTTCAATGATTAGAGATAAGAGTTTAAAAAATCCATTATTTGTGAGATAAACATTCTTTATTCAGTGTTGGAGCTGAGGTTTTAACTCAAAACACAGAATAAAAATATCAAATCATCTCTCATGTTAAAAATGTGCATTAATAGAATAGAAAAGCAGAACTATATCAATATTTAAAATGTGGAATGTAAATGATCTTGTGTTGATGGACTATGAATAAGTTCATGAATTAATGAGTATTTTTCTCTGTTAAGGAGTTTTTTTTATACATTTTCAGAGCGTCATTATTTTTTAACATCTAATATGTTTAATGTAGGGCGACACGGTGGAGCAGTGGGTAGCACTGTTGCCTCACAGCAAGAAGGTCGCAGGTTCAAGACCGCCTTGGGGCCTGGGTCTGGGGCCTTTCTGTGTGGAGTTTGCATGTTCTCCCCGTGTCTGCGTGGGTTTTCACCGGGTACTCCGGCTTCCTCCCACAATACAAAAAACATGCTCAGGTTAATTGGTAAACTCTAAATTGCCCATAGGTGTGAGTGTGTGTGTGAATGGTGTGTGAATGGTGTGTGTGCCCCACGATTGGCTGGCGACCATCTGGGGTGTATCCCTGCCTCTCGCCATAAATGCGCTGGGATAGGCTCCAGCAGACCCCTGCGACCCTGAAAAGGAATAAGCGGGATAGAAAATGGATGGATGGATGGATGTTTAATGTAAATGACGCTCATGGGATTAGTGGCTGCTACAGAAACCTTCCTAACTCTTGACAGGGATTTGTACAAAACGCTAAAATACCATGATTTTTACTATGTGGTTTGATACGTATCGTTAAAAAGAATTTAACGGGTGATGCTTTGATTAGTAAAACTGAAACACTAGTTTGTGCTATTTGCTAAAGTGGGTCAAACATAAACTACCTCAAACATAAAAGCACGATATTAACACACAGTCAGTAGTTTGCAGACGTCTGTAGTCGCTGATCTTCTCGCGTGACTGAGACGACGTCCTGATCTATTATCACTCTTTCTGAAACATTAGGGCGTCGTCTGTGAAGAAACGAAGCTGAAGCTGCTCATCACAACCAAACATCAGCTGGAGATGAAAATCAGTATTCACACACAGAACAGGTTTATTAGAGCGGTGTGTGTGTGTGTGTGTGTGTGTGTGTGTGTGTGTGTGTGTGTGTGTGTGTGTGTGTGTGTGTGTGTGTGTGTGTGTGTGTGTTATTTAAGTATACGCGTGTGTGTTAAACTCTGTGTACTTTAAATTACAGTATAATTAGTAGTACAACTGAAATCACAGAATTTTAATAATTTTTATCATACAATTAATCAGCTACTACTGGAAACAAAAACACTGAAATCCCATTTATTTGATTTTTTATTGTACAACAAATCACCTAATACTGAAAATACAACTAAAATCTAAAGTAAAAATTTGTATTTTACAATGAGTCACTTAAAATTATAAATTCAACTAAAATCAATTCTATGTGGTTATTCTTATTTATTATAACAATAATTATTATTATTATTTTCGAGTAGTGACAGTGACAAACGGAAATACAAACTACTACTGTAAGACATAATTGCAGTACGTTTCTGGAAAATTACTGGTGGTTAACTACATTTAAAGGTGATGGTTTTTCAGTGTGTGATGGCTGATGTGTATGTTTTAATATTATTTATCCATTCATCCATTTTCTATCCCGCTTATTCCTTTTCAGGGTCGCAGGGGTCTGCTGGAGCCTATCCCAGCGCATTTTATGGCGAGAGGCAGGGGGATACACCCCAGATGGTCGCCAGCCAATCGTGGGGCACACACACCATTCACACACCATTCACACACACACTCACACCTATGGGCAATTTAGATTTGCCAATTAACCTGAGCATGTTTTGTATTGTGGGAGGAAGCCGGAGTACCCGGTGAAAACCCACGCAGACACGGGGAGAACATGCAAACTCCACACAGAAAGGTCCCAGACCCAGGACCAAGGCGGTCTTGAACCTGCGACCTTCTTGCTGTGAGGCAACAGTGCTACCCACTGCTCCAATATTATTTATTTATTTATCTATTTATTAATTGATTATTCAAATTTTTCTAGGTGATTTTCCTTAAAAATACATTATGATGGAGAATTACTTTTGCTTTATATTTTGGTACTAAAATGAACTATGCAGATTTACTCAACGTAATAGTTTAACTCCTACATATTTCAGTTAAATCCAAATTAGTTGAAACTTTAGCTGTTTTTCAGACAATGAACTAAACCAAATATTTAACTTGATAAAATGAAAATTAACCTGCACATTTTATCTTCTAATTACTTTTAATTGAGTTGAATTAGCTTGTTTTAAGGAAGGGCGGTGCATTTTTATAATTAAGTCAAACATAAGTCTGATTTAATAACACATTAAATCTTTACATATAGACTATACAAATATTTATAACACTTTTCAGTGTAACTTTTGGTGGCATCTAGTGGTTGCAAAAGGTATAAAAATGTTAAAGTCTTTTCTGAGTAATGGTAGAAACATAAGAAAGACTCAATTAAAGATAATAAAAACACATCAATTCTTATTTTCATTTATTTTTACACCAACTAAAACACACTCATGCATATTTTATTCCATGTTGCTGATAATCTCACACACCTGTACATTTTTAAAGTCAATTTCACACATTTACTTCAAATAAAAATAGAAAGCCTTTTAGAAGAAATAGCTTCAATAACTTTGGACCTTGACCTCCATGAATCTGCAGGTTAAATGGTCCAACACTCGCACAGGAGCTGGATCCATGAACAGCGACTGTGACTGTCCTGATGTCAAGGACAAGAACGGCTCTGGAAAAAAACATTTTATTAAGTCACTGTGATTAAATTAAACACTGACTATATGTCAGTGTATGGATGAGATTTTGTGAATAATTTTACAGTAAAGCGGCTGATAAATATGATGCAGAAGATTCTGCATTGGTTCACCATTAGAAAGCTACTGTATCATCAGAACATAAGACACCGTATAAAAGACTCAGTCTCAGTTCTGTGTGCCATTAGCCAATCAAGTATTGATTACAAAGTACTAACATTTTTTAATCATCATGGTAAAACACACGGATAAAACAAGCACACAAGTGTGTGTATTTAACAATAGAGCGGGGTAATGTCATCAATCAAACCATCAAAGTCCTCATCCTCTGTTTCTGATTCCAACAGCAGCTAAATCTCCATCAAACATGCCAGCTTCACTTTCTTCACCATCAGAGTCACTTTCCTCTAAATGATGCGTTATAATCCGCTGTAAGTTGCTGTGCTACCGTAGTCCTGGTCTGGATGGAGAAATGGCACCGAAACGAAAGCACCAAGACAGAAATGTTCAATTTTCATTTCTTCTGCTGCTTTACTGCTTTTAGTCGAACGGTGACCATAGGAACACTTCTCCCACTTGTTCTTTGCTCTGTGATCCATTGATCCGTTCTCTGCTCTGTGATCCACTGATCCAGTCTCTACTCTGTGATCCACTGATCCAGTCTTTGCTCTGTGATCCACTGATCCAGTCTTTGCTCTGTGATCCACTGATCCAGTCTCTGCTCTGTGATCCACTGATCCAGTCTCTGCTCTGTGATCCACTGATCCAGTCTCTGCTCTGTGATCCACTGATCCAGTCTTTCCTCCAACTCGTACCACCTGTCTTATGTCTTAAACTCAGCTGTGTAGCTGATTTCCTTCAGTTTAAACTGTGCTTTATCAGCGTGTCTCTTTACCATTTTCAGGTTGTTAAAACAACGATGTTCTGCATAACGCACATCCCCGTTATTTTATCTACAATCCATGCCCACACTTCCTACATACATGACATACATAGGGAGCACCAACATTTTGGAGAAAATATAAGACTTTAATGTGGCCTTATAGTTGTAAAATCACTGTGAAAGAATTAACATGAAGGATGGTGAAAGCAAAAACCAACGTAACCTTGTGAAGTCCACAGTCATATACAAGGAGCTTGAAGAAATATGCAATTTTTTTGCACAAATCTGCTTGTAGAAGCTGGAATTGACAAACCGGTCATGGTGGGAACTCGACTCTATTTCCTGTAAATATCTGCGAGACCCAATAAATTGACTTTGGGGTTTTAGAAGGATTCTCACACACGTGTGTGAAGTGTCAGGCTGTTAACGTGTGTGTTCACGCTAAAATCACCTGTTAGGCAGTGTGGACACTTCAGGACCAGAGGCCAAGAGGCTGTGATTAAATCTGGATGTTCCACTCAGGAAACTGTGTGTGTGTGTGTGTGTGTGTGTGTGTGTGTGTGTGTGTGTGTGTGTGTGTGTGTGTGTGTGTGTGTGAGCAGGTGATGGATGTTGAACTGACAGTGCAGTCAGACCAGTGTAGCTAAACACATTTACTTATCACTCTGTCTAGAAGTCTCTGAGACAAGCGCGCACACACACACACACACACACACACACACACACACACACACACACACACACACACATTTCTCCTCAGGATTATTTAAAAAAGGAACAAATACATGATAAATAAACAATGAAATCTTTACTAAGCCCTGGTAACAGAAATAAAATCCCAAACGGGTTCACATACAATAATTAGAATCAACTTTATTACACGTTGCATTATTGTGCGTGTGTGCGTGTGTGTGTGTGTGTGTGTGTGTGTGTGTGTGTGTGTGTGTGTGTGTGTGTGTGTGTGTTTATCTGGTGTCAGTCAGTGTCAGGTCAGATCAGACAGAGTTTAATCTTCCGTTCTGATTGGCCGATTAAGTCGTTCCTCGCTCCGTCAAACTGATGTTGACATAACGAGTGAACAGACGCGTTGCTGAGCCGCTTCGAGGTTTTCATCACAGTAACGATGATTTCAGCCACAAAGACACAGAAAAAAGGTCAAACTAAGTGAAACGTTTAACAGCTGCAGCCATGTCAGTTTTGTATAGATTGAGGGTATTTTATGATGTTTATTAAAAGGATTTTCTTATCATAAGGACTAAGTAAGTCCGCAGATGATTGTATTGCAGAGAAACATTCCACACATTCTATGCACAGCTACTGCAGATGGATAAATGTCAGGATTGCTGATGTTGACAGATTGTTTGCAAATTGGACAGAAAATTGATTTGTCACGAGGAAATCTGTGTTTTATCACTACACACTTTCTCCTACATATACTCAACACAAGATGAGCAGAATCTTATTAAATAGAAATAAATAAGGATGGAAGGGTTTGCATGTTGAAACGAAAGAATCCTGGCGTTAATGTGCCGGATTAGATGCAGTGTGTGTGTGTGTGTGTGTGTGTGTGTGTGTGTGTGTGTGTGTGTGTGTGTGTGGGTGTGTGTGTGTGTGTGTGTTGCATAAATTCCTCCCTCAGGAACCATTAGGCCAAACTCAACTCAAGCTGAACACGGTAATTGACGTGTGGTTTAATGTTTAGTTGAAGCGTTGACAAATAACAATGTCTTGCAGCATGAATAGATGCAGAAAAGGAATAAATTGGTGCATAAAGTTCACTGTGATGCAATAAATGAGGTGATGTTTAGAATGTCCTGGTGGGGAACAGAACCACAGTAATGAACGTTTAAAGGTATAAAGGCTCATTTCAAGCTTTTTCTGTGTTTAAAGTGTTCAACGTGATGGAGTTGTGGTTTGTAGTGACTGTTCTATGAGTGTGTTCATGTGTAGTTAGCGACGTTAGCTGAGGTGATGTGGCAGCAGCAGTGGGAATAAAAACCTTCTGCTGTAGCAGTAGCCCTTAGCGAGGCACCCGCTAGCAACATTGCTAACAGTCAAAACACAAAACAACAAGACAAAGTCCACAGTGACACACACATGTACACATACATGTACCAACAAATAACTACGATAACAATATGCTCAAGACATGTAACAGCACTAGCATCATAGCGGACAGCATTGCTAGCATAAAATATTGTGAACTCACTCATATATGACCTGAGCCTACATTACCAGGACATTAGCTCACATCTGACTGGAGGACTGGAGAAGCGATGCTAACGTGATAGCATTAGCTTGGATAAGCTAACGTGGCTAATGTTAGCCTGGCTAAGCTAGCGGACTAAGATGTGAAACATCCAGTGTGTCAGAGAGTGTAATGTTTGCATTAAGAATAAAGCTCCTAGAGGCCAAGTAGCATAATTACGACCTTAATTAAATTAATTAAGGAAAAATATTGTGAGAAAATAAATCTCAAACAGAATTGAAGTTAAAGTTAAAGTCAGTTTTATTGTCAATTTCTTCACATGAACTTAACATACAATGGAATGAAACCACTTATTGAACCCTCATCAAAAGCAGGTGTTAACACCTGAACCGTGGAGCAGGATTGTCCACGGTTCAGGTGGACAATGTCCTTTGTTCCTTCCTATCATGTAAAAGATCAGAGATCTAACAAAAACAACATGATTTAGGCCTAAATGATGGATTTGATGTTTTTCTGTGAAGGGAATATTTTATAGAACATTCAGAATCCAAATCAAACAGGAAGGAACAATAACAGCTGGTTTTGTAGTAAAATATAAAAACATATTTATGTTGGACTGTTACGAAAGGTTTGAACATTTTTTTGGCCCAGCAGCTGCTTTTATTTCACATTCTGTTTTTACTGTTTGTTTCTTCTTTTCTTTTTTATAATTCATGTGAATTGGTTTCTCGGGATAAAAGAGCTTATTGCTTAAATAAGATTCTTCTTCTTTCTGCTGCGTTTTCAAGACTTGGGAATGTTTGTGTTTGTATTAAACATTGTTTTACTTATTGATGAAACCAACAAATAAATAAATAATGACTTCCTCTATGGCAGTTATTCTCAATTATTTTCTGCCCCCCCATGGAAGAAGAAAACATCTTGTGCACCTCTGCATAACACTGTGTCCTTATTAACGTATGAGAGAATAAAAAAGAAAGAAATATGGACCAACTTACAACAAAGAATAGCTTTATTAACTAACAGAAAAGATTTAAAGTGCATCTGAAATTAAAAATTAAATTAAATCCTTAATTAAACATTTTTGACTGACCATGTCAAACCATATGATACTGAAAAATAAAACTACATAAATGGTCTTATCAGTGATTGTGGTGTAATGTCTTTAATGTCTTTGTCTCCAACATTTCAGACTCATTTTAACTTCTAACTACTTCATACTCATACTCTGTGCTGTATGCTCCTTGCTCACACTCTGCCAATGAGAGCACCACTGCCCCCTAATGTAGTTGAGGTGGAATGGCACCTTATTCTGGGACTGTGAGAACGACTGCATCATGTGCTCTAACAGCATCTGCCCGATGCCTTCCCAAACACTCTGTAAAAAAAGGCTTTTATGAAAAAGCAGGTTTGGCATCAACCTGCATGACTACAATAAATAATGTAAAACCCTATTGTTCTATGTCCAAATGCAGCCGGCTGCTTCCTGTGTTTCCCCACAGGGATCGGTGCTAGATCGCAGCCACATCCCAGTCTCTGCACGTCTGGGGACAATGAGGGTAATTATGTGAATCACAGGTAATTTCAACAGCCTCGTGGTGCAGGTAAATCCTGTAATTTACACCACACAATTCACATTTTATATTCAATATTAATATCTTTCCTCATGTTTGAATTGCTTTTTTTGTTTACTCGTTTTCATTTAGTATGTATGTATTAATGTATGGAAATGAACCTGAGGGATAAATAACACTCATTTTGTGCTCATCCCAGCTTATGGACACTTAAGGACTTTGCAGAAAATTACAGCTTGTTCCATTATAGCACATAATATATACACCTATATATATATATTGTCAGGCCGGGACTCAAAAGAGGACTCAGATGCAGAGTAGAACAGCGGGTTTTATTAATAGATAGGCAACCTCTTCCACGGGGAGCAAAGAGGGCTATGAAAAAATGCAAAGAAATATCTATGGCTATTGCTATCTATGACTATACATCGATATACTATAAAGGACTAGACTATGAATATAACTAGGGACTACGATTAAGGTAGAAACTAAACTATCTCCGAAAAAGCTGGAGGAAAAATACTCTAATAACTACAAACCAAAATCTCTCTTAATAACCAGAGGAACTACACTAAGAACTGAAAACAAAAGGCTGAACTGAAAATCTACAATTAGCTATCTAGACTAAGGCTATGAAAACGGCAAGGCAAGGCACGGCAAGGCACGGCAAGGCACGGCAAGGCACGGCAAGGCACGGCAAGGCACGGCAAGGCACGGCAAGGCACGGCAAGGCACGGCAAGGCACGGCAAGGCACGGCAAGGCAAGGCAACAAGAACTATGACCAGAAGACTCCAAATGGCTTGGGTGAACGCACGGGACGAAACACTTCGGCACAAGACAAGGGGAGACACAGACACTATATACACAAGGTAATTGGAACCAGATGGAAACAATCAGGGCGGGGCAGACAATCAGACCAGTGACACATGAGGAAGGGCAAGTGACCTGAAACGAGAGGAGAGTTAGACTTTCAAAATAAAACAGGAAGTGACAAGACAAAAACCCCAAGACAGGACAAACCTCACCGCGGTGTGACACATATATAGGTTTAGGAGTATCACTACTGCTCAAAAATTTTAGAATGCCACACTTTTTCTAGGTTTTACTGAAAGTTATTCAGTTTGTTGTGTCGCACTATGAAATGAAAGCATAGAACAAAAAGGCAATTTGAGTTTAAAAAAAATCTTGGAATCAATTTATAGATCAACTGTGACTTTATTTACTATTTCCCTGTAAGTTAAACCTACATGTTTAAGTGTTATGATGCTCTGCAGCTCTTCCATTGTTAATTACCTTTTTTCCTCACAATTTTTGGAGCAATTTTTGCTCTTATGCAAAGAGGTTGTAAGTAATCAAGAAAAAGACATGAAGGAATTAGTAGCAGCAGCTTTAAAGGCTGATTCAACCTTCATTGCTGCAGAACAGCTTTAATTTTTTTCACGATTCCTAAAAAAAGGCCTTTTTGTATAATCCTGAAGTGTATTTTTCAGTTTTAGGTCACCAAACTTTATTTTATTTTTACCTCTGGCTGTTCAGTACTCACATATGTACCATTTTAGGTTTTTCATTGCACTTGCACATCTTGAATGCAATAAATAACTATTGCAATCAACTATTCAAATATATATATATATATATATATATATATATATATATATATATATATATACTAAATCTCTCTATAAATCATGATGATATACGAAACCTGAATGCACCATGAACTTTAAAAATATTTTATTATACCTATATATATATATATATATATATATATATATATATATATATATATATATTCTGTGATATATTCTTTCTCATCTCCCAGTGAAGTGCTGCTAGGAGACCTTACTTTTGATGATCCTCATCCTGATCTTTAATATGGTAATGAGGCCGACAACCACTGCCTTATTATTTAATTTTATTCTTTTGCCTTATTTCATTTTTTACATTTTCGCCTCCTCACAGAATTGACAATGAGTAGTGATAAAAAAGAAAAAATCCTCCTCCTGAGTATGGGCTATATCTGCCCTAGCTTAGCATAAGTTACGGAGGCTCAGATTCTCTTTCTGTGGATCCGTCATCCAAACGCCTGCATGGCTTCTTCTTCTAACGGAGTCCAATGGCTTCACCAAAATACACAACAACCACACATCCGTGTATCCTGTAAATTATTGATTATATTGACTGATTGATATTGATTGATTGATGTTTAAACGAGAATTTGACTCACTCCCAGTCCAGTCCAACAACTTTCAAATATACATGAGTGATTTAAATGGAGCCCAGGACACTCAGGGACATTTAACACGATAATGCACCTATTGTACAAACAAAATCAAGTCAAAAAACAGATTCTATACTAAAAAACTATACAGCTCTCTGGTCAAATACACAGCTGAGCTGCTTTGACACTGTATCTGATGCTGAGTCTAGTTCAATGTAAAGCGACTGGAAGGTGAAATACTGATATTAAAGCTGTTTGCTGCCATGTGCACCATGCATCACGCTCTAACAGACTGTGAGAAGGTGATGAGCCCTCCCCTTCTCACCTGGTTATAAGGGGGAACTGATTAGCAGAGAGAGAGTTTCCCCCCGGACATGTTTGGATGCAGGACGCGACGCGAGGCGTGTGGAGCTGCCTGTTTGGTCCACCTGGTGCGAGGTGGACTTTGCCTGCTGACGTGAGCGTGTTGGGTTTTTCTGTTTTTGTACCGCCGTCAATAAATGTTTTTTATTTAGTGAGTTCCGCTGCCTCCTGTCTCCACTTCTTTTTCCGGTTGCCCTGATCCCTTTTGTGGGGAGACCGCGTCGGTCGCTCACATTTGGTGGCAGCGGTGGGATCTGTGGCGCCGCCTGAGAAGCTGGAGAGAGGAGGTGGAACTCGCGGAGCGAGACGGTGGTTCGCGAGCGAGAGGATCGGCGGCGGTGTCGGCGAGACGATCAGCGAAAAGTGTCGGTGAGAGTGTTGGCGAGCGAGCCAGCGAGCAAGCCAGCGGAGACGGCTAGCGAGCCGCTAGCAGAGACGGCTAGCGAGGTGCTAGCGGGGACGGCTAGCGAGGTGCTAGCGGAAACGGCTAGCGGAAGTGCCCGGCGGAAGTGCCCGGCGGAAGTGCCCGGCGGAAGTGCCCGGCGGAAGTGCCCGGCGGAAGTGCCCGGCGGAAGTGCCCGGCGGAAGTGCCCGGCGGAGACAGTTAGCAAAGGACCCAACAGAGACGGTCAGCAAAGGAGCCGGCGGAGGCGGTCGGCGTGAGGAGCCGGCGGAGGCGGTCGGCGTGAGGAGCCGGCGGAGGCGGTCGGCGTGAGGAGCCGGCGGAGACGGTCGGCGTGAGGAGCCGGCGGAGACGGTCGACGTGAGGAGCCGGCGGAGACGGTCGACGTGAGGAGCCGGCGGAGACGGTCGGCGTGAGGAGCCGGCGGAGACGGTCGGCGTGAGGAGCCGGCGGAGACGGTCGGCGTAAGGAGCCGGCGGAGAGGGCTAGCGGAGGCGGCTAGCGGAGACGGTCAGCGAAGGAGCTGGCGGAAGTGCTAGCGAAAGGGCTAGCGGAAGTGCTGGCGGGGCTACGACCGGAAATGGAGTGTGGTCGAGCGAGCCCCGAGGCAGACACACCACGGTCGCGGACTTCTGTCTCGCCACCCCGTTGGCGAGACTGCAGAAGGGGAGGGAAGTGTGAGAAGGTGATGAGCCCTCCCCTTCTCACCTGGTTATAAGGGGGAACTGATTAGCAGAGAGAGAGTTTCCCCCCGGACATGTTTGGATGCAGGACGCGACGCGAGGCGTGTGGAGCTGCCTGTTTGGTCCACCTGGTGCGAGGTGGACTTTGCCTGCTGACGTGAGCGTGTTGGGTTTTTCTGTTTTTGTACCGCCGTCAATAAATGTTTTTTATTTAGTGAGTTCCGCTGCCTCCTGTCTCCACTTCTTTTTCCGGTTGCCCTGATCCCTTTTGTGGGGAGACCGCGTCGGTCGCTCACACAGACTATTACCCTCCATTGTTTTGCCTTAAAGGATTTTTCTTTCAATTCACACGTCAATATTCATCATTTATCTCTCCACTCCTGTTCCTGCGAACAAAGGAACATACGTGTTAGTCCAATCATCTCACTTCGAGCTCTTTCTCAAGTTTAGCCTCTTGATATAGAGAGACCTCACATTGTCTTCTCCAATAATAAATAAAATAATATCACGTCTCTTTAACATTTAGTCACAGTCCCTATGCAACACTCACTTTTCTGAAAGTGTAAATCTCTCATTGACTACTCGTGATTGTTTTAAGGTTAATTCACTAGCTCTAGTGATCCTGTTGGTTTAGAAATGGTTTAAAAAAGGGAGGAAACTTTTCCTCTTCCTGCGAAATCAATAGATTCATATCAGGATCTCGAACACTTGAAGCAGCTTTTAGCCACCATGTGCCGACCACCATGATTAGCAAGTAATCAAAGATAAATCAATCGCAGCCAAGTGCTCACTGTCTATGTCAGGATGAGCTAGTGGAAAATTGAATGAACTGGGTAACAAAAGACTAAAATGTACATCTGTCTGTGAAGCATCTAATCTGCTAAAAATACTACAAGACGAAGAAGATTCTTGACTGTTGTTCAACAATCAAAACTCTTGTTCTTTGTCTTATATTCTGATAAAGGAGACATTTTGTTTTTCTTAAATCCTGATGCCTACATATTTAGCATCTGTGTGAGGTGTTTTATACTTTATTATCGGTTTCCATGTGGTGGGGTAGGGTTGGACAGCACCAGGTTGGGTTTGGTTGGGTAAAGGTCTGAGGATCTCAGAATGACCCCACCTCTAGACCATCTGGACCACCCCCCCCCCCAATCCATGTGCTGGTCTCGTGATGAACCTCAGGACCACGGTTGCTTGGACTTCTAGGTCCATTTCACCCTACATCATCATTCTAATCCTCAAAGACTTAAGATGTTTACTCTCTCTGTCTTATTCTGTTGGTTCACGTCTTAAGTCTTAATTGTGTTTTATACACTGTTGTAACTGTGCAACAGAGAAGGTACTTTATCTTGTATTTACGCCGTTAGATGACCTTGGGTGTTCTAAAATAAAATAAATGGGTATTATTATTATTTTTATTACTTTTAAATGTGGTCTGTTGGGAGCTGCCACTTTCCATTAAGGGTTGAGTCTCTTTATTAGAGGGGGTGAGATCTCCTGTATTCTTCATTGATTTTTCCTTGTTGACCTTGAACGATGTCAAAGCTTTTTCATTGCGCTTTTGTATCTGCTTGGTGTGAATGCAGTTGTTAGGTTTGGTGAAGCCAAAGTGATAAAACAGACGTCCTGGGGATGAGCGTAGCAACACACATGTGAGGACAAATAACTGCAGCATCAATGCTAGACAGGTGGTACAAATGACTAAAGCGCAGTAACACTATGCCTAAAGGACACTTTAACACGCTTTTTAGCTTCCACTTTATCACGTTTTGGCTTTGGAGAGTTTTTCAAGTTTCATGACGTTGTTCCGTGTTGAGTCGATCTGGAGATTTTATAAATAAAATACTTCACTAGCATCTTTTTCAGGTGGTATTGGAGACAGCTCTGGTGTTTGGAGACTCTGTCTGTGTCCAAACCTACAGCAACTACCCGCCTATGTAGTTGAGATATCCACTATCTAGAACATTCTGATACCTTAGTCGTCTTTTAACTGACAGAGAAAGTCATTTTTTGCAGTGTGCAAGCGAACCAGAATACCTCAGCAAAAGGGCAAGATGGCCGCTTTAGCACGTCTGAATTTTGCTTTCTACTCGCTAACGTCGTACAGCTACTGGCTACTGCTGTGGTGGAGAAGCAGCTCCTGGTTAGTAGGTGGTGAATCAGACACAGCATTAAACCAGACGTTTATTTTTATTCATTCAGGTGTGCAGAGTCTGAACTCACCAATCACACGTCATCATACTGAGGAGGCTGGAAACACACAATGACTTGTTTGTGCTGAGGTTTGATCTAAAGCGTGCTTTTTATTTCTGGAAACCAGCCAGTCGGCCAACAACTCAATATTCATATTTGTGCTGACACAGATATTGCAGTGCATGCAGGAAGCAGTCGGCCTGTTTTTTCTTTTTTTTTTCTGAAGGTCATTTTAACTTAAATCAGTGACTTCTGCACTTATTAAAACTGCATAAAAGCCATTTTGCTTAATTATCAAGAGCTGAAAATGTTCCATCTGTTGATATAATGTGGTAAAAAAACAGAACTAGAAATGATTCCTTTTCTTTTGTAGTTAGTTTTAATGTGTCTTGGAAGTTATTTTTTAAAGAAAAAGTGCTGCTTAAATAATAATAATAATTACTAGTTATACATGGAGATCCACATTCTACAGCTTTGTGTACTGCTCAATTAATTTAGCTTTATTGATGTGAGTATTGGGCGACACGGTGGAGCAGTGGGTAGCACTGTTGCCTCACAGCAAGAAGGTCGCAGGTTCAAGACCGCCTTGGGGCCTGGGTCTGGGACCTTTCTGTGTGGAGTTTGCATGTTCTCCCCGTGTCTGCGTGGGTTTTCACCGGGTACTCCGGCTTCCTCCCACAGTCCAAAAACATGCTCAGGTTAATTGGCAAATCTAAATTGCCCATAGGTGTGAGTGTGTGTGTGAATGGTGTGTGAATGGTGTGTGTGCCCCACGATTGGCTGGCGACCATCTGGGGTGTATCCCCCTGCCTCTCGCCATAAAATGCGCTGGGATAGGCTCCAGCAGACCCCTGCGACCCTGAAAAGGAATAAGCGGGATAGAAAATGGATGGATGGATGGATGGATGTGAGTATTTCCATGGTTTACCTTTACAATTATACATGAAAGGTGCTTTATCATTATTATCAATGAATGTGGTGTCGCCTCAATATCAAATATCAATATCACACAACTATATATTCTGGTTTTAAAGTCCTCGTCCCCATATTATGACTTAGACATAAGAAAAACAGCTCTGAACATGAGGTCGTACTAATTTGGCAGCAAAATGGTTTTAAATGTATAGTATATAGTCGTCTGTCAATCGAATTATCCTTATTTATCACATGCAAGCAGTGAAAAACACATGTACCTGTCTGTATGATAATGGATAAATATACAGGCTGTTGGTATTTTCGTAGCTCTCTGTTCATAAACAATCAAACAAACAAATATGCATCAAGTGATAAAGAAGTATACAGGATTATGTCAAAAATGTCATGTCTAAAAACTTACCGTACAGTTTAACTGTCTTAATTTATTTTCTTTTTTTTTTTAGTAAAAAAATGATGGCAACGCATTGTATGTATGTATTCTAGGTGGATTAAGTATAAAAAATTTACTTTCTTTACAATTTGACAAAAATTAAAAAAAAAAAAATGGTACAAACAGACTTTCAAATGACATAAAACCAACATTACCACAAATTGTACATTTTGAGAGACCTGAATAAATGCTTTTAAATTTTGTTTTAATTTTAAAAAAGTTTTGGACTTTCTTGTGTTACCAAACATGATCTGTTACTAACCCATTAACACAGTTTTAATGATAATAATGATCTGTATTGATACAGCACTTTTCATGTTGGATGCCATCGCTAGTCCCATTAAACGGCTCTGCAGTAATATGGTCTAATAACAATCCTTCAGCTGAGCTGTGCTGCAATTCCACATCTGTAAAAAGAAGCTGAGACTTGATCACAAACCTTCACTCACTACGTCTGATTTAATAAAAGTGGATCTTTGTGAGGAAATAACTCTGCAGCCGCTTTATCTGAGGCGTGTTTGTGATGAACGAGGGTCTTGAACCTCATGTGTGACGGTATTTTTCCACCGCTTGTACTCATGTTGAGGCCATTAAAACACACTGTGTGTGTGTGTGTGTGTGTGTGTGTGTGTGTTGTATTGTGAGGGAGGTTGCAGAATGCTCCTATGGGAACACTCCATTACGCTGCCTGTTAACAATTAGCACCAGTGCTAACGATAAGACAGTGACTGATGGTGCACACACACACACACACACACACACACACACACCTGCTACTTCATTATGCTGTGAGCCAGCAACTAGTATCAGTGCTAACGACAGCGAAATGATGGAGTGTGTGAGCACACACACACAAACTACTTCATTATTCTCTGCGAGCAATTAGCATCGGCAGTAATGACAGTAAACACACACACACACACACACACACACACACACACACACACAGTCAGTGGAGCTGCTGTGGATCAATGAGCAGCTGAACTCTGAGGTTTAATTATTTCTTGACCAGTTTGGTAGGAAATAAAAAAGGAAATAAGAAAAACTGAAGAGGGCACTTTAGCACATGTTTTCAACCATTAGGCCACAAACATGTCATTTCTGAAGTGTGTGATGTAATTTATTCTACAGAACAGACTAATTCCACATTATTTCTGTATCAATGCATGTGCATTGTATTGTTTAGCTTTGCTTGTTATAGATATGTATGTACGAGCATTATTTTTGACAACGTAGTAAGTCTGAAAGCCAAACCTGCTCCATTGTGACGTGAGTGCAGCAGACACAGCGATCTGATCCACCTGATGAAAACAAGTGTCCTTTCAGGTTTGGACAATGACGTTAAATTTAATTCCTGCAGCAGAACTTCACTGTTAAAGAGTTCTATTGTCTGTGGTGATGCTGAATATAATTAAGATTTTGCGTATTTTACCCTTTATTGTAATCACTTCTATACATTGAAAATACACAAAATAAACACACAAACTGCACAGATTGATCTTTTATTTTTTTTTTTTACTGAAATCAAAGTTTAACATGTCTTTATAATCCATCATCTGTGTGGAAGACGCTTTAGAAGATCATTAATAAACAAGAAATAAAGCGTCACTTTGTGTAAGATTCATAAATGCAAGAGTACGACAAACATTAACAAGGTGAATATGAAGGGAAACAATAGCATATAGAAGCCAAAAATACAACAGAAGGCATTTAAAGGGACTTATGTTGTATTCTATACTTACATTTAATTTGCAGAGTTGTAGTCGTCTATTGAAATTGTCATTGAATAAAATGTTGGTCAATCTTTACTTTTTAATTTAAAATTAAGAGAGATTCAGATGCTGTAGTTTTCCTGTGAGTAACCAGAAATCAGCAGTGATCTGTCTTCTCTGAGTGTCTTATGGGAAAACACTTACCAAGATTATTTTTTCACCAATTGTTAAAACAAAATTTGCAAAATTTTTGCAAAATTACTTTGCACAATTAACAAAAGCACACACCATAACTGGAAAATTCCTCATATAACCTGCAAAACAGATCACTGCAATCTAAAAACATCGAAATCAAACTTTTGCAGGGGTCCGTCATGTTTTTTTCTTTTTTTCTTTTTTAAAAAACAGCATCTGTTATGGTTTCAGGATCCATTTAATCACGAGCAACCGTCACGACACCATTTTTCTTTCTACATCTGGAGTCTTAGTCTGGAAATTTGCATTAACCACCTCAAGCTCAAAAAAGAATGATTCATAAGAGGTGAATCAAGAATTATTAAAAGCAAACTAGTCCATATAAAATATGTTTCACTAAAACCTCACCTGTAGTATTTACAAATACGTGAATACGATGAACTACAGCAAACATGTAAACATGTCACATGAATGATAAAACATATGGATGTGTGTGTGTGTAAAAACTGATAAAATAAAATTATATTCAAACAACAATAACCTACTCACATGTGTGACCAATTAACAGACGTATGTGCTGTAAGTTCTGCAGCTTCTTGTTATATACAGTGAAGAAAATAAGTATTGAGTTCTATTTTGGTCTCATCTGACCACAAAACTTTCTCCCATGACTCCTCTGTATCATCCAAATGGTCATATGCAAACTTAAGACGGGCCTTGACATGTGCTGATTTAAGCAGGGGAACCTTTCGTGCCATGCATGATTTCAAATCATGACGTCTTAGTGTATTACCTACAGTAACCTTGGAAACGTTGGTCCCAGTTCTTTTCAGGTCATTGACCAACTCCTGTCGTGTAGTTCCGGGCTGATTCCTCACCTTTCTTAGAATCATTGAGACCCCACGAGGTGATATCTTGCATGGGGCTCCACTCCGATTGAGATTGACCGTCATGTTTAGCTTCTTCCATTTTCTAATGATTGCTCCAACAGTGGACCTTTTTTCACCAAGCTGCTTGGCAATTGCTCCGTAGCCCTTTCCAGCCTTGTGGAGGTGTACAATTTTCTCTCTTGTGTCGTTGGACAGCTCTTTGGTCTTCGCCATGTTACAAGTTAAAGTCTTGCTGATTGTATGGGGTGGACAGGTGTCTTTATGCAGCTAACCACTTCAAACTGGTGCATCTGATTAAGGATGATACATGGATGCAGGTGGACTTCTAATGGGCGGACTAACAGGTCCTTCAGGGTCAGAATTCTAGATGACACACAGGGGTTCAAATACTTATTTGCAGCTATATCACACAAATAAATCATTAAAAATCATGCATTGTGATTTCTGGATTTTTCTTTTTAGTTTATCTCTCTCACAGTGGACATGCACCTACGATGAAAATGTCAGACCCCTCCATGATTTCTAAGTGGGAGAAATAGCAAAATAGCAGGGTGTTCAAATACTTGTTTTCTTCACTGTATAGTGTGTGTGCATACGTCATTTCTGCATGTGAACGTCTCATAAAAATGTTCAATTAATCTCATGTGTGTGACTGCAAAAAAAAATATATATAAATGAATGTCTTGTCTAAACCTGTGAGGGTACCATGGTGCAGCATCACCATGAACACATGCATGAATGGGACGCCATTATAAGTCAATGGGAAACTGAAACACACTCTTGTGACAAGCATAGTAGCTACACGTTTTTGATTGGAACCTCAGGTGTGTGTGTGTGTGTGTGTGTGTGTGTGTGTGTGTGTGCCCACCGCGGTGCTGATCACAAAGCTAATTGTGATGAAGTGCTAACTAAAGCTGATGTGTGGATGCAAACCGTGGCTCTGTCAGGAATCAGCCGACTGGTAAACACTCGACTAATCAGACAAACCTCTTCACGGCCTCCAAGCTGGACCAGAAGCAGCGCTGCGATTGAAGGAACGACGTTAAACCCGTTTTGATTTATTCAAGATGCATCGCACGTTCACATGAAATACTTGGCTTGTCACATCGAGGCCTGTACTTGATTATTTTAATCAGACTAATCACAACCGAGTGAAAGATGCACTTTAATCAAACACCACTGTCTAATGCTTTGTCTTTGTCTCAGTTTCCAAAAACACCAAAAGATGTAATTTATCGAATTTACCAAAAAAACACAGAGGTCAAGTCCAGTCTTTGAGTCTCAAAAGGAATATTAATATTTGACATGTCTGTTGTATTATTAGAAGTATACAATAAATACATAAAATAAATGAGCTATGAGCTAATGTTGCACTAAAGGTTTCAAATCGTACTTTTCCTTTAGTCTCCTTCGAATGAGAGTTTCCAACCTCAACGTCCTTCATAGTTGAAGAAAGGTTAAATAAATAATAATGAAAAAAATCAGTGGGCTGCAAAATGACATTAATTAAAAAATGTATTATTTCATTATTTCCATTATTCATTTATTCCCAAAGCCAATATATGCAAATTATATCTGTATTCATGAGCTAAGATTTTCTAAGGGAACTTTCAGTGGCAACGTGACCTGGAGGACATATTAAATAATGAATACTACACTTACTACACACATGTAGTATTAACGTGTATGTAGGTTATGGATCTGTTGACACAATGTGTTCATTTATCCACACATCATTTACCCAGCTGTTCTTTTGGCTGGGAGATGTTGCTGCATAAATATAGTCATTTAATGGGTAAATTCCTGAGTACTATTTCCATATATTAAGTAAGTAAATACCTAAACTATAGTTTCTAATCATGTTTTGTTTTTTTCAAAAATCTGAATAAAAAACAACATTTGATTGTGAGACAATGATGCTCACATGTAAATGTCCATGAGCTAAAGGGACTGGTCATGTGACCTCATAAATTGTATGTCCTTCAAAATAAAAGCCTAGTTTTACATCACAGCTTTTTAGAAAAAAGACTCGTTTGATCGAACTGTAAAGTGCTGACTCGAGATTGTTTCAGCTGGTTTTAGATGATGTAGTTTACAGTTGGACATATTTATTTATCAGTGAATTAGCTGCTCTGAGAAAGCAGCATCGAGACGTTCAGCATTACAAGTTTAAAACAAATGTTCGCGTCAAACAAGCAATTTTCATCTTTTACCAAATGACGGCAGGTGGAAGCAAAAAGATAAGCTCAGAGACGCCTCGTGTCACCAAAGACAAATGAAATCATTTTAAATCCTTCAGAAGCAGCCGTGTGGATCATGTTTTATGTACATAACTGTCTCGTTAATTAAGCTCAACCTTTAAGATAACAGCAGATTTGATTGGTCGGTTCAATGATAGTTTGCGTTTCCTACCAAACTTTATTTTTTTCTTTCCTTTCTGGCCGTCCTGCATGATAAACTGTTATTGCTTCCACTATTGATTTTAATATGGCTCACAGAGCATCTTTAATTTGCACCAGTGATGATGAATCACTGTGTCTCTGCAGAAATTTACAGTTAATGATGAGCTAAGAACATTTTTTTTGGTGATGATGTCAGCAGCTGTTCGTCGATCCGTCCTTGCACCAGTAGGCAGAATAAAATATATATATAATATATATATACACACATATATATGATTTTCTTTTAAATATCTGGAGACATATTTTGCCTAATGTGCTACTTTTAATTTTTTATGCATACATGTAGAGGTGATACAGATAAAACATATATTGATCTATCAGTGGTTAATGATAATTATTGATCATTTTAAATTATCTATAGTTAATAATGACCAGGATAAAAAAAAAGTCTGAATGTGACCACTTTATATGTAAAGTTGATTTTTGATTTATATGTTGAATGATTGGCTGATTAATTCAATATTTATTCAATAATCACAGCAGGAATGAGGACACTGGTTACTCAGAAATAAGAGAACATCATCAGCGTATAAAGAGTTAAATGAGCGGCTGATTGATTCAGTTATTGATATATTATCAAGGGAAATGTGATGTTTATGAAATAGCAGCATTGATTTGTGATTTGTTTAGTTTTTTTGTTCGTTTTTTTTTTAATAGACAGAATAAAAACTAAAAATGGTTAGGATGGTTGGATGGGTGGTTAAGGGTAAGATACAAACGATTTTATACTTAAGGTTAAGGTTGAGATTACATTCTTTGGCATTTTATGCAAATGTATTTTTATCTCATTTACTTTTTTCTCTCAAATTCTTGGAAATATTTGAAATAAAAATAAAGATATCTTCCAAATGAATAAGATATTTCAAGATAATTAAACTCAATGTTAGGCTCATTGTTACAGAAGCAACATTTTTTTCCACCTGTTGAGATTGAAAAGCTCTATATTGATATCTATGGTAACATTATGACCATGTTAGCATGCTGTTTTAGCATCTAGCTCAGACTAGCAGCTGCCTACATGTCTGTAGACTCAATTATTGATATTTTATTGTGTCTTTATCACCAGGGAAGGTGATGAAATATTGAGATAAAAACTGCTAACTCGCTAAAATTTCTGCATTTGCTCGTGTTTTTTGACGCTTTGTTGTGAATGTCTCCTGACTGTAGCCAATCAGAGCGTGAGAAAGGCTCATGAAGAAAAAACCTGGAGGTTAAATTGGAGAGAGCGGACTTCGACGTGCAATTGTAAATCGTAAAACAACTCTTTATTTACAGAGACACGGGTCCCAATGTCCCGATCGTTCCTTCATTCCGTTCCGTCTAATTCGTCGTCTGTCCCGCTAACAAACAGCCCCGATGCTCCGGGCCCTGGACTGAGCCGTAATTAGAGTTAGAAACAGCGAAGACAAATACTCTGGCACCTCCAGAGATTGTCACCGTGATGGATGAATGGGGAGATGGCAGATGGCAGGTTTAGAGGAAACTAAATTAAAAGAATAAAACAAAAAAAAAGAAGCGAGCGATAAATACACGGAGAGATTAATGATTGTGTGAGTGCAGCAGTGGATGAAATGAACAGACTACGTGAGATATTACACAGAATGATGGTATTGTATAGTAGTGACGGGCTTATAAGCCAAACTTCAACAGGGAACGTTGTGTGTTAATTCAGTTTCCATCAGACTCCCAAAATTGGATTCAGGGCAGTTAACTGATCTCAGGACGTTTGTTCCAGACCAGGAGGAACCTGGAGAAACAGATTAAAGATTGTATAGGATTGGGGAAAAAAATAAATTTTGTTTTACTACAGATAGATAAACTTTAGTGTTGGAGCTGAAGTTTTATCATGTGATTTATCAATAAAACAAAACAAATATTTGAAGTGTTGATGTCTAAATAGTTGGATTATTTCATCTTTATCCAAGTCTGACTCTATGATTAGAACAGTGTTTTATAAATCCTAATCTTGATCTTTATAGAATGTGAAACACTCTTCCAATGATATTTGTCATATGAAAAGAAAAATCTGGTTTTAATCAGACTAATAAAGTATTTGCTCTCAGCATGTTAATATCTTCTTTTTCCTGCTTGATTGAATGAGGTTAGACTTACTCCTATATGCTGATGATGTTTTTATTTATTTATTATTTAATTTATTTAAAAAAATGTAACTTTGGTTTTTGAGATTGTAAAAAAGATTAACCAATGTTATAATATAACAGTAACATTTATTATATAAATATATATATATATATATATATATATATGTATTGTAATGACCCCTTTAGGATGTCCAACACCACCTGAAACAACCTGGTCTCTCTGCTTCTTGTTAAAATGCGACATGGTGTCAGGACTTTTTTCATTAACATGAAAACTTGAGATCTGACTCACTTTCAACACCTCGGATGTGCAGCTTGTACCAATTGTTTTGAGAAATTCGTTAACTCTTGTAAAGATGGAAATAGTGACCTTCTAATGTAATGATGCTCATCTCTGAGCCTTTTTAATCTACAGCCTGTTACAGGTTCTAAGAGGCTTCTGGATCTGGTCCTATTGGGTTTTCTCTGGTCCACAGAGGCCCATCAGGTCTCTTTTGGAGCCTCGGTGTCATTTTCACTGTAATCGCATGATGAGTTCATGTGATGGAATGTGAACACCAACCTCTGCACCACTTCTGCTTTATAAAAGAAAAAAATAATGGTGACCTTTCCTGATATTTGTTCCTTCAGAACTGGACGAAGACGCTGAGATCTGGTTCTGATCAATTATTATAGTTAGAGTAAAAGTATGTTGATTTGAGAGTATATATATATATATATATATATATATATATTTTTTTTCTTTTTAAATTATAGAAATGGAGGAAAAAAACTGTAAAAGACATGGAAAAAGAAGAGCTCAGGTCTTGAGGGAAAACACAACGACATTGTGATTTCAGGGGAACATTGTGGTGATGGAGGCTTTAATAAGTCTCTCTCTCTCTCTCAGGTCCTTTCATGAAGATTTTCACCAAACAGTGAACACTGAAAAGCAGCAACTGAGCAACATGTGGAGTGATAATGTGTGTAATTTGCTGTGTTGTTTTGTCATGGAGGCATGGAAACGATTCAGCCCCAAGACAAATTGTTTCCAATTTAGGGGACAATAAAGTTTATTGAATGTTACATTTTAAAGGGTTATAATAAATCTGGTGTGATGTGAGCAATGTGAAGTCAAGATGATTCCAGCCGCAGGTGATTTTACAGCAGATAAAGCAGCAAATGTCAGAAATCTGAACATGCTGATTGAATACATCATTTATTCTGTTACACACATGCACATCCTCAAACATATTTGATTGTTAGAGCTGATCATTACGGTGGAAATGATGCAAAACCAAAAACAGGTAATAACATAAGACAAATGCAAAAAAAAATGTTGCAGAAACCCTCATTTCCTCCTTACATTTTCCACCTTAAAAAAAATCCCCACATGCATAAAAATCACTGTAAAATCATCACATGCATTTTCTTTGCCACCACCCCATAAAGCTACTTATTTCTTAAGATACCCCCCAGTTCTTAAATACACCGCCTGGTGCTACTTGGACACATCTTCAGTGATGAACCTGAGGTCACAGGGTGTTCCAGCTCTTTCATCATGTGGCCCACTACTCCACGGATCCCCCCCCTCTGGATCCATAGCTTTCTTGAGGCCTTCTCCGTAGCCCCTGTGATGTTTTTGATGGCCCTTCTGCACAGCTGACCTTTAACTTCAAGGAGTTAGAGAGTGCCGGTGAGGGACTGTCTGGCCAAACCAGGACACCCCACCTCAACTTTCAGCCGTTATTTCTGCAGTCCACCACTAGCTCTGTGTATTTTTCCCTATTGCACTCATTGGCCTCCTCCATTCTGTCGTCCCAGTCAGCTCAACCAGGACCACTTCCTTTGACGATTCTGTTGTTAACACCAAATCTGGATGAAGCAAAGTGGCAGAGATGTGTTCTGGGAACTTGAGCTGTCCTCCCAGGTCGACTTGGACTCTCCAGTCTTTTGCCGTGGTAAGGAGCTTACCAGAGGAACTTGGCTGGTGTTGTGCCTTCTCCCCGGCTCTGATGAAGGGGATGGATGCTTAGGGGTGGAAAGTTCTGCGCTGACCATTTCCTGTCATGACGCCAGCGATGCTGACCTTTCCCCAAGACCTTCGTGCAGCAACTGAGGATGTGCTCTAGAGCTCCTCGCTTGCAGCAGAGCTGGCATGTCTCCGTGTCTGCTGAGCCCCATCACAGACGCACAAAAATCTAATAAAAAACACAATAACGTGGTTCTTTTTGAAATAAATTGTTCACATTTGAGGCCTTGATACAGCTCAGCAATGCGAGACGTTGGAGCTGTTAAAGCAGCCAATCTCAGCAGCAAAACAGCTTCAGGGTGGAAAATAATAAAATTACTCTGGGTTTGGTGCATCCATGTTTGGAAAAATAATTGTTTTTTCATTCTTTTTTGGAGAATCTGCTTGATTATTTTTTCCTTGGTAAGGTGCCACATTTTCAGAAAGTAATAAAGACAAAGAAAAGGTAACTCCAAAAAATGGAAATATATTAGGTTAATATGAGAACTGAAATATGCAAAGAATAAAATAATATAAAATACCAAACTGCCACATGTCCAATAACCAACCTATAATTATACAGGAGAATCGCCAGTGTTAATATAACACCTAACAAGTCAATTTCTACTTTCTACTAATTAATTAATTAAATGGACCTAGGCAGCACTTTGAAGTTATTTTTCCTCAGTTCTGCATTCTGCCTCATCACTGTTTTTTATTTTAATATTATTGTTGCTTTGCAGAAAACATGTCCCCATAAAATACAGCAGACAGGGGAGGGTTTATATACACACATAGATATATACACACATAGATATACTCACATAGATATATACACATAGATATATACACACATAGATACACACACAGATATACACACACATTGATATACACACATAGATATACACACATAGATATACTCAAATAGATATATACACACATAGATATACACACATAGATATATACACACATAGATACACACACAGATATACACACACATTGATATACACACATAGATATACACACATAGATATATACACACATAGATATATACACACATTGATATACACACATAGATATATACACACATAGATATATACACACATAGATATATACACACATAGATACACACTGTGAGAAGGTGATGACCCGCCCCCTTCTCACCTGGTTATAAGGGGGAACTGACTACCAACGGAGACGGTCAGCAAAGGAGCCAACGGAGGCGGTCAGCAAAGGAGCCGGCGGAGACGGCTAGCGGAGACGGCTAGCGGAGACGGCTAGCGGAGACGGTCAGCGAAAGAGCCGGCGGAGACGGCTAGCGGAGACGGCTAGCGGAGACGGCTAGCGGAGACGTTCAGCGAAGGAGCTGGCGGAGACGGCTAGCGGAGACGCTAGCGGAAGTGCTAGCGGAAGTGCTAGCGGAAGTGCTGGCGGGGCTACGACCGGAAATGGAGTGTGGTCGAGCGAGCCCCGAGGGAGACACACCATGGTCGCGGACTTCTGTCTCGCCACCCCGTTGGCGAGACTGCAGAAGGGGAGGGAAGTGTGAGAAGGTGATGAGCCCTCCCCTTCTCACCTGGTTATAAGGGGGAACTGACTAGCAGTGAGAGAGTTCCCCCGGACGGGTTTGCGGAGAGTTCCCCCTCGGACATGTTTGGGTGCAGGACGCGACGCAACGCGAGGCGTGTGGAGCTGCCTGTTTGGTCCACCTGGTCTGAGGTGGATCTTCCCTGCTGGCGTGGGCGTTGTTTTCTTTTTTTGTGCCGCCGTCAATAAATGTTTTTTATGTGAGTTCCTTTGCCTCCTGTCTCCACTTCTTTTCTGGTTGCCCTGATCCCTTTTGTGGGGCGACCACGTCGGTCGCTCACACACACATAGATATACTCACATAGATATATACACACATAGATATACCATTGTGTGCATGGTAAAACACAGGATAAAACAAGCACACAAGTGTGTGTATTTAAAAATAGAGCGGGGTAATGTCATCAATCAAACCATCAAAGTCCTCATCCTCTGTTTCTGATTCCAACAGCAGCTAAATCTCCATCAAACATGCCAGCTTCACTTTCTTCACCATCAGAGTCATTTTCCTCTAAATGATGCGTTATAATCGCTGGAAGTTGCTTCTACCTCTCGTTCTTTGCTCTGTGATCCACTGATCCAGTCTTTGCTCTGTGATCCACTGATCCAGTCTTTGCTCTGTGATCCACTGATCCAGTCTTTGCTCTGTGATCCACTGATCCAGTCTTTGCTCTGTGATCCACTGATCCAGTCTTTGCTCTGTGATCCACTGATCCACTCTCTGCTCTGTGATCCACTGATCCAGTCTTTGAAGAAAATATAAGGCTTTGATGTGGCCTTATACTCATGAAAATATACACATGTACACGTTTTTCAGGAATCTTTAACTACCTTTGCAGTTCAATTCAACTCTATTAGTCGTTATAGGAGTGATGATTTATGGACAGACATAAATCACACCAGACTGGGAATAAAAGAAAAAAAAGAATTGAGTGAGTAAAAATGAGAAGAGAAAGAGAGAGAGGGAGATGACGACTAAATCACATATGAAGTCAGTCAGACGTCTGTCGCCATGACGACGAGACGATGCTGATTCAGACTGATGGACGTCAACAGGTTGTTGCTGCTGTGACTGTTTAAAGATGTGAAAATACACGTCTGTCCTCTACGATTTATAGGATACTACAAATACGTATGACGCTAACAACAGATGCATAAAGGTCACGTGTCTCAGTTTTCAACTCATGCATTGAGTGATTTTTACAGAAACAAATGAAAGCAGAGACTGAACATTCAGGTATTAATTCATAAAAGGGATTTTGTGCCTTTTTCTGAGGTTATTCCTGTGCAAATAAACTCCAACCAAATAAAAATCCACGATTCACAAAGGGTGAAATCACTGCGTCATTGTGCATCTGTGCTGCTCACAGATATTTGAAATAGGAAAAATGTGTGAAAAACATCCCCTTTTCTATGCAAATGAGGTCTATTTCAATGATGTTTTGGGGATATTTCACATCACTAACTAATATACTTGAATAAAATGCACAAATAAATATCTAACTATTACAACAAATGCCTTTATTTCATCACTTTAGCCCATAATCTTCAACTACAGCTCACTTCATTGTTTGAAGGCCTTTTTTCTCAGACATTTTGACTTTTGGAAAATGCAAAAAAATACGAAAATCAAAAGAAGTCAACAGAATTTCACTTGTGAAATTCAACCTAAAATGTCTTTTTTTGTCCACAACCCAAAGATCATCAGTTTACTATTATAGAAGAATAAAGAAACCAGGAAATACTCAGAGAACAGAAGCTGGAACAGAGAATTTTGTTATTAAAAGTAAGTGTAATATAATAAAAACTCCTATTTGAAGCAGACTTCACCTAACACTATCTGACATTTTAAATAGAATCGCAGCAAATACATGAATGCATTAGAAGCAGGCGTATTGTGGTGTTTTGTTCCATCACTAGCTTTCAGGTATTTTAGCTTCCACAGTGAAAATAACAATAATTTGCAGCAATCTTCACACTCATGAGGAGTTTTAGATTGTTTTATTATCAGTGGCCTGATATTTTCCGATAATGTGGCATTTTTTTTCCACCTGTTGTGTAAATGTTGTTTTTTACCCTGTGGAACAGCAGACGATTACAGTGATAGAATCAGAAGGCCGTTCACATCACGGCTGCCGGGGGAATCCTGAACATCCAGGAGACTTTTCCAGCCGGCTCAGACTGTGATGAACCGACGGTAAGGATCCTAATGCGCTGGTGGATTCACAGGAGGAAGTATGTTTATGTTGGATATTGTCGTCAAAACTCAGAAAAAAGACCAAAAACAACAGAGAACTATCCAACATGTACGGGTGTAAATCCAAAGCCTGATATATATGATATTCCTGTAGAATTACAGCAAAATATTCCTATTATAACATTAGTCTGCTGCTGAAAATATAGCCCAAAGAAATGCAGGTGATACATATGTTGACGTTTTACTATCAAACACAAGCTGCAGAACCAGACCACATATCCAACAATAACACTGCGCTAATGATCCACAAGACAAAAAAAACCTTGTTTTTTACACACACACACAGAAAACAGATGCATAGCGGTAAACACACTAACTAACTCACTAATGGCTCCATCAATCACCACAGACTCAGAAACATGCTGCAACCGCTGATAAAACTTCACCACAACTCCATCGTTTGATTGGCCAGCCAAAACGTTCCGCTGGAATTCCATCTGTCAAAGGTTTTATAATGAATAATGAATATGTGTTTGCATTTAAAGCCAGAAATCTGAACTCAGGGGTCAAACAATAAACAAAAAAGCGTTATAATGTGAAGCCAAAATGCGAGTTTCTTGCCCTTAAGATGTCAGATCCTTAATTTTTTATGTGCTTTTGTCTCTAAAAGACAAACAAAAAAAACAAAGACACAGTCCCCACTGGAAACAGCAAAAGAAGTTTGTGCAGAATGTTTTTCTTTTATTAAAAACGCAATAAAGAAAGATCACCATTCAGATACATGGCAGCATGCAATATCTATACGACTCATAATGCGGGAGCTTCATATGGATGCGTCCAAAGGTCTCAGTTCATTATTGGATTCTGAATGAGTTCAGTCACCAGTTCAGAACTAAAATGTGCCTGTTTATTTCAATTGTTTTGAGGCCTCTTATTTTTATAATACGATTTTAATCAGGATGTACAAAGCAGAAGAAATAAAATAGAAATAAAAATCCTGATGAACAAAAAGCATTATAATAAAATAAAATTCATGATTATATATATATATATATATATATATATATATATATATATAAAGTCATGATGATATATGAAACCTATGAATTTTATTATAATGTTTTTGTTTTTGCTTTATTAGAAACGCACACAGAAGGTCCCAGCTCAAGGTCTTTAAACCTGTAATGTTCTTGCTGTGAAGCACCAACACCCCCCCACTGTGCCGCCATGTTGCCCCACAATAATCATGTGTTTAAAATACTCAAAAATCAGAAACATAACTAAAGCTGCCAAATAGATAGAGGGAGCAAAAAATAGCATCACGTGGAAATACCCAACTAAAGTGCAAGTGCCTCAAAAAAGAACAAACTTAAGTATGAGTATTTAAGTAAATGCACTTTGTTAGGTACCACCACTTGCTGCTTGTTGCAGGAAATGCTAGATCTTAATAAGTACCATGTCCTCTGGAGAGAATCAATTAGAGCTGATTGGTAACAGCTGTGCCACCTATGCTGTGCTCATTTAAGGCTTGCACGCTGCAGAGGTAGCATCTCCATTTGATGAAGCAAAAAATGGCTGTTTGTACCTTGCTGAGCTGTATGCTGTCTGTTTGGCTTACACAAGGTTTCTGTGTTGCTTTACTTATGATATTGTTGCCTCTGTAAATTCATGAAACCTGTTTTGACAGCTGGAGTGTTTTGTTAGAATTGGAAAGCTGATTTAGCTGTAACAAGCCAGTGGTATGTTCCCTCAAACTATCCATGTCATTAACTCTAAATGTGTTGTCCGTAGCCTCCTGTGCACCTGCTGAAGGTCCACATGGTGATGTTGTGAAGAGGAATGTGAGGGGTAAGAGGATTACTGACAGAATCCTGCACGTCCTGAGTCTGAGTCCAGTGATGTTTTAACTCTCTTCTGTCCTTCAGCGCCAGAACACCTTGGTAATGGCCCTGCCAACCCAGCCATACCATCAACCCCAGGAGTCCCTACCGTCCCTGCGTCCACTACAGTCTCAGCCATTCCTGTCTTTGACAATGAGAGAGCAGGAGGTAAAAACATTACTGACAGGATCCAGCAGATTCTGACTTTTCCTCTCTGACACTGTTTTCTGTCCTCCAGCGCCAGGATACCTTGGTAATGGCCCTGCCACCCCAGCTGTCCCAGCCGTGCCTGCCACCCCAGGAAGACCTCCCGTTCCTGCAACCCCTGCCGTCCTAGCTACCCCTGTCCATGACAATGAGACAGTGGCAGCCAGAGGTAAGACCATTACTGACAGGATCCAGCAAGTTCAGACTCTTCCCTCTCTGACACTACTTTCGTCCTCCAGCGCCAGGACACCTTGGTAATGGCCCTGCCACCCCAGCTATCCCAGCCGTGCCTGCCAAGCCAGGAAGACCAGCTGTTCCTGCAACCCCTGCCGTCCCAGCTACCCCTGTCCATGACAATGAGACAGTGGCAGCCAGAGGTAAGACCATTACTGATGGGATGCAGCAAGTTCAGACTCTTCTCTGACACTACTTTCGTCCTCCAGCGCCAGGACACCTTGGTAATGGCCCTGCCACCCCAGCTATCCCAGCCGTACCTGCCACCCCAGGAAGACCAGCCGTTCCTGCAACCCCTGCCGTCCCAGCTACCCCTGTCCATGACAATGAGACAGTGGCAGCCAGAGGTAAGACCATTACTGACAGGATCCAGCAAGTTCAGACTCTTCCCTCTCTGACACTACTTTCGTCCTCCAGCGCCAGGACACCTTGGTAATGGCCCTGCCACCCCAGCTATCCCAGCCGTGCCCGCCAAGCCAGGAAGACCAGCCGTTCCTGCAACCCCTGCCGTCCCAGCTACCCCTGTCCATGACAATGAGACAGTGGCAGCCAGAGGTAAGACCATTACTGACAGGATCCAGCAAGTTCAGACTCTTCTTCTCTGACACTGCTTTCGGTTCTCCAGCAACAGGACACCTTGGTTATGGCCCTACCATCCCAGGAGTCCCTACCATCCCCGCTAACTCTACAGTCACAGCCATCCCTCTCTTTGACAATGAGACGACAGTGACCCAACTATTCAGATAATCCCTGCTGGATTATAGTATAGATCCTAGAACACTACTGGTGCTGATTTGTATGTGGCTCTGCATGGTGGTTGACAGAATCCAGTTGACAGTTTTAAGAGCTATGCAAGAGTTTGTGCATTGAATTGTGCATGAGGAATTTTCTGCATGGTTGTGAACTGCAGCTTTAAATAAAAACATCTTCTCTGATTGTGTGTTGTATTTGTGTTGGGCAAAAATTTGTTGGCTATTAAACATGTAAAAGAACCATACTCTTATACGTAAAGGCTTTATGACTTTGTCCCCCTTTTGCACAAAATCAAACTTGGTTTTTACATAGTGATTAAATGTCCCACAGCTTAAGAGAATCTTTCAGATATTTTGAATCTGTCATAGAATTTTAATGCAATTGGCACCAAAACTAAAATCCATAGTGACGGCAAGCTGACCTTCTAGCCATGAGCTTTAGGGTTTTTTCAATTCTGGGTACATGGTTGTGCCTCAAACCTACAGATTTACACATGCAAACCTGGCTTTAGCATTCCTGATGAAAATCAAGGAACATGTGTAGTCTTTGCTATGGCTACTGCACTGTCAATTGTGACAATTTCTCAACCAGTACTCATCTTGGACAAGACCTTCTCAGGTAATGTGCCATGATGGGCACAGAAAACTGTTTTAACTTAACAGTGCAGCATTTGCATACAAACTCTGAAAAAAGAATTGAGGTTAACTAAGATTTAAAACCTAGGTCAAAACCAAACTGATAACATGAGGGATGGTAATAAAGGAAAGACAAAATGATTGGTTACTGAAGTCCTGATATTGGGTTAGTCTATAGTCTCATTGTCTCTATGATGTGAATGTTTGGCATCTTATTTTGAGTAATTGATTTACTTGCAAGACACTACTTTTAAATCTTTGGAGATTGAAGGGAAGACTTCACAAAGGCTTGTTCTGCCAGTAGCCATCAGATTGTGTAGATGTGTTTAACACTCTAGGGTAGAAAAAAGACTTTCATTATGGAAAAAGGGGGGGTTGTGTTCAATGTTCATGTAGCTGTAAACTAAATGTGTGGTTTTTCAAAGTTTATGAAAAATACCCCAAAACTCTTGCCATATGGCTCTATGGTTAAGAGTCTTCACTCAACCTACGCATGTTTGGACAATGGGAGGAAGATGGAGAGCCCAGACACATGGGGAGAAAATGCAAGCTCCACACCGAAGGTCCCAGCTCAAGGTCTTTAAACCTGTAACGTTCTTGCTGTGAAGCACCAACACCCCCCCACTGTGCCGCCATGTTGCCCCACAATAATCATGTGTTTGAAAATCCTCAATAATCAGAAACATAACTAAAGCTGCCAAATAGATATAGGGAGCAAAAAATAGCATCACATGGAAATACCCAACTAAAGTGCAAGTGCCTCAAAAAAGAACAAACTTAAGTATGAGTATTTAAGTAAATGCACTTTGTTAGGTACCACCACTTGCTCCTCGTTGCAGGAAATGCTAGATCTTAATAAGTACCATGTCCTCTGGAGAGAATCAATTAGAGCTGATTGGTAACAGCTGTGCCACCTATGCTGTGCTCATTTAAGGCTTGCACGCTGCAGAGGTAGCATCTCCATTTGATGAAGCAAAAAATGGCTGTTTGTACCTTGCTGAGCTGTATGCTGTCTGTTTGGCTTACACAAGGTTTCTGTGTTGCTTTACTTATGATATTGTTGCCTCTGTAAATTCATGTAACCTGTTTTGACAGCTGGAGTGTTTTGTTAGAATTGGAAAGCTGATTTAGCTGTAACAAGCCAGTGGTATGTTCCCTCAAACTATACATCTCATTAACTCTAAATGTGTTGTCCACAGCCTCCTGTGCACCTGCTGACGGTCCACATGGTGATGTTGTGAAGAGGAATGTGAGGGGTAAGAGGATTACTGACAGAATCCTGCACGTCCTGAGTCTGAGTCCAGTGATGTTTTAACTCTCTTCTGTCCTTCAGCGCCAGAACACCTTGGTAATGGCCCTGCCAACCCAGCCATACCATCAACCCCAGGAGTCCCTACCGTCCCTGCGTCCACTACAGTCTCAGCCATTCCTGTCTTTGACAATGAGAGAGCAGGAGGTAAAAACATTACTGACAGGATCCAGCAGATTCTGACTTTTCCTCTCTGACACTGTTTTCTGTCCTCCAGCGCCAGGATACCTTGGTAATGGCCCTGCCACCCCAGCTGTCCCTGCTACCCCAGGAAGACCTCCCGTTCCTGCAACCCCTGCCGTCCTAGCTACCCCTGTCCATGACAATGAGACAGTGGCAGCCAGAGGTAAGACCATTACTGATGGGATGCAGCAAGTTCAGACTCTTCTTCTCTGACACTACTTTCGTCCTCCAGCGCCAGGACACCTTGGTAATGGCCCTGCCACCCCAGCTATCCCAGCCGTACCTGCCACCCCAGGAAGACCAGCCGTTCCTGCAACCCCTGCCGTCCCAGCTACCCCTGTCCATGACAATGAGACAGTGGCAGCCAGAGGTAAGACCATTACTGACAGGATCCAGCAAGTTCAGACTCTTCCCTCTCTGACACTACTTTCGTCCTCCAGCGCCAGGACACCTTGGTAATGGCCCTGCTATCCCAGCCGTGCCCGCCACGCCAGGAAGACCAGCCGTTCCTGCAACCCCTGCCGTCCCAGCTACCCCTGTCAATGACAATGAGACAGTGGCCAACCGGGGTAAGACCATTACTGACAGGGCCCAGCAAGTTCCGACTCTTCCTCTCTGACACTAATTTCGGTCCTCCAGCGCCAGGACACCTCGGTAATGGCCCTGCCACCCCAGCTATCCCAGCCGTGCCCGCCAAGCCAGGAAGACCAGCCGTTCCTGCAACCCCTGCCGTCCCAGCTACCCCTGTCCATGACAATGAGACAGTGGCCAACCGGGGTAATACCATTAATGACAGGGCCCAGCAAGTTCCGACTCTTCCTCTCTGACACTAATTTCGGTCCTCCAGCGCCAGGACACCTCGGTAATGGCCCTGCCACCCCAGCTATCCCAGCCGTGCCTGCGAAGCCAGGAAGACCAGCCGTTCCCGCAACCCCTGCCGTCCCAGCTACCCCTGTCCATGACAATGAGACAGTGGCCAATCGAGGTAAGACCATTACTGACAGGATCCAGCAAGCTCCGACTCTTCCTCTCTGACACTAATTTCGGTCCTCCAGCGCCAGGACACCTCGGTAATGGCCCTGCCACCCCAGCTATCCCAGCCGTGCCTGCCAAGCCAGGAAGACCAGCCGTTCCTGCAACCCCTGCCGTCCCAGCTACCCCTGTCAATGACAATGAGACAGTGGCCAACCGGGGTAAGACCATTACTGACAGGGCCCAGCAAGTTCCGACTCTTCCACTCTGACACTAATTTCGGTCCTCCAGCGCCAGGACACCTCGGTAATGGCCCTGCCACCCCAGCTATCCCAGCCGTGCCTGCCAAGCCAGGAAGACCAGCCGTTCCTGCAACCCCTGCCGTTCCAGCTACCCCTGTCCATGACAATGAGACAGTGGCCAACCGGGGTAAGACCATTAATGACAGGGCCCAGCAAGTTCCGACTCTTCCTCTCTGACACTAATTTCGGTCCTCCAGCGCCAGGACACCTCGGTAATGGCCCTGCCACCCCAGCTATCCCAGCCGTGCCTGCCAAGCCAGGAAGACCAGCCGTTCCTGCAACCCCTGCCGTCCCAGCTACCCCTGTCCATGACAATGAGACAGTGGCAGCCAGAGGTAAGAACATTACTGACAGGATCCAGCAAGTTCAGACTCTTCTTCTCTGACACTACTTTCGGTCCTCAAGCGGCAGTGCCAGGACACCTTGGTAATGGCCCTGCCACCCCAGCTATCCCAGCCGTGCCTGCCACGCCAGGAAGACCAGCCGTTCCTGCAACCCCTGCCGTCCCAGCTACCCCTGTCCATGACAATGAGACAGTGGCGGCCAGAGGTAAGAACGTTACTGATGGGATCCAGCAGGTGCCGACTTTTCCTCTCTGACACTGCTTTCGGTTCTCCAGCAACAGGACACCTTGGTTATGGCCCTACCATCCCAGGAGTCCCTACCATCCCCGCTACCTCTACAGTCACAGCCATCCCTCTCTTTGACAATGAGACGACAGTGACCCAACTATTCAGATAATCCCTGCTGGATTATAGTATAGATCCTAGAACACTACTGGCGCTGATTTGTATGTGGCTCTGCATGGTGGTTGACAGAATCCAGTTGACAGTTTTAAGAGCTATGCAAGAGTTTGTGCATTGAATTGTGCATGAGGAATTTTCTGCATGGTTGTGAACTGCAGCTTTAAATAAAAACATCTTCTCTGATCGTGTGTATTTGTGTTGGGCAAAAATTTGTTGGCTATTAAACATGTAAAAGAACCATACTCTTATACGTAAAGGCTTTATGACTTTGTCCCCCTTTTGCACAAAATCAAACTTGGTTTTTACGTAGTGATTGAATGTCCCACAGCTTAAAAGAATCTTTCAGATATTTTGAATCTGTCATAGAATTTTAATGCAATTGGCACCAAAACTGAAATCCATAGTGACGGCAAGCTGACCTTCTAGCCATGAGCTTTAGGGTTTTTTCAATTCTGGGTACATGGTTGTGCCTCAAACCTACAGATTTACACATGCAAACCTGGCTTTAGCATTACTCAGTACTCATCTTGGACAAGACCTTCTCAGGTAATGTGCCATGATGGGCACAGAAAACTGTTTTAACTTAACAGTGCAGCATTTGCATACAAACTCTGAAAAAAGAATTGAGGTTAACTAAGATTTAAAACCTAGGTCAAAATCAAACTGATAACATGAGGGATGGTAATAAAGGAAAGACAAAATGATTGGTTACTGAAGTCCTGATATTGGGTTAGTCTATAGTCTCATTGTCTCTATGATGTGAATGTTTGGCATCTTATTTTGAGTAATTGATTTACTTGCAAGACACTACTTTTAAATCTTTGGAGATTGAAGGGAAGACTTCACAAAGGCTTGTTCTGCCAGTAGCCATCAGATTGTGTAGATGTGTTTAACACTCTAGGGTAGAAAAAAGACTTTCATTATGGAAAAAGGGGGGGTTGTGTTCAATGTTCATGTAGCTGTAAACTAAATGTGTGGTTTTTCAAAGTTTATGAAAAATACCCCAAAACTCTTGCCATATGGCTCTATGGTTAAGAGTCTTCACTCAACCTACGCATGTGTTTGGACAATGGGAGGAAGATGGAGAGCCCAGACACATGGGGAGAAAATGCAAGCTCCACACCGAAGGTCCCAGCTCAAGGTCTTTAAACCTGTAACGTTCTTGCTGTGAAGCACCAACACCCCCCCACTGTGCCGCCATGTTGCCCCACAATAATCATGTGTTTGAAAATCCTCAATAATCAGAAACATAACTAAAGCTGCCAAATAGATAGAGGGAGCAAAAAATAGCATCACGTGGAAATACCCAACTAAAGTGCAAGTGCCTCAAAAAAGAACAAACTTAAGTATGAGTATTTAAGTAAATGCACTTTGTTAGGTACCACCACTTGCTCCTCGTTGCAGGAAATGCTAGATCTTAATAAGTACCATGTCCTCTGGAGAGAATCAATTAGAGCTGATTGGTAACAGCTGTGCCACCTATGCTGTGCTCATTTAAGGCTTGCACGCTGCAGAGGTAGCATCTCCATTTGATGAAGCAAAAAATGGCTGTTTGTACCTTGCTGAGCTGTATGCTGTCTGTTTGGCTTACACAAGGTTTCTGTGTTGCTTTACTTATGATATTGTTGCCTCTGTAAATTCATGTAACCTGTTTTGACAGCTGGAGTGTTTTGTTAGAATTGGAAAGCTGATTTAGCTGTAACAAGCCAGTGGTATGTTCCCTCAAACTATACATGTCATTAACTCTAAATGTGTTGTCCACAGCCTCCTGTGCACCTGCTGACGGTCCACATGGTGATGTTGTGAAGAGGAATGTGAGGGGTAAGAGGATTACTGACAGAATCCTGCACGTCCTGAGTCTGAGTCCAGTGATGTTTTAACTCTCTTCTGTCCTTCAGCGCCAGAACACCTTGGTAATGGCCCTGCCAACCCAGCCATACCATCAACCCCAGGAGTCCCTACCGTCCCTGCGTCCACTACAGTCTCAGCCATTCCTGTCTTTGACAATGAGAGAGCAGCAGGTAAAAACATTACTGACAGGATCCAGCAGATTCTGACTTTTCCTCTCTGACACTGTTTTCTGTCCTCCAGCGCCAGGATACCTTGGTAATGGCCCTGCCACCCCAGCTGTCCCAGCCGTGCCTGCCACCCCAGGAAGACCTCCCGTTCCTGCAACCCCTGCCGTCCTAGCTACCCCTGTCCATGACAATGAGACAGTGGCAGCCAGAGGTAAGACCATTACTGACAGGATCCAGCAAGTTCAGACTCTTCCCTCTCTGACACTACTTTCGTCCTCCAGCGCCAGGACACCTTGGTAATGGCCCTGCCACCCCAGCTATCCCAGCCGTGCCTGCCAAGCCAGGAAGACCAGCCGTTCCTGCAACCCCTGCCGTCCCAGCTACCCCTGTCCATGACAATGAGACAGTGGCAGCCAGAGGTAAGACCATTACTGACAGGATCCAGCAAGTTCCGACTCTTCCTCTCTGACACTAATTTCGGTCCTCCAGCGCCAGGACACCTCGGTAATGGCCCTGCCACCCCAGCTATCCCAGCCGTGCCTGCGAAGCCAGGAAGACCAGCCGTTTCTGCAACCCCTGCCGTCCCAGCTACCCCTGTCCATGACAATGAGACAGTGGCAGCCAGAGGTAAGACCATTACTGACAGGATCCAGCAAGTTCAGACTCTTCTTCTCTGACACTACTTTCGGTCCTCAAGCGGCAGTGCCAGGACACCTTGGTAATGGCCCTGCCACCCCAGCTATCCCAGCCGTGCCTGCCACGCCAGGAAGACCAGCCGTTCCTGCAACCCCTGCCGTCCCAGCTACCCCTGTCCATGACAATGAGACAGTGGCAGCCAGAGGTAAGACCATTACTGACAGGATCCAGCAAGTTCAGACTCTTCTTCTCTGACACTACTTTCGGTCCTCAAGCGGCAGTGCCAGGACACCTTGGTAATGGCCCTGCCACCCCAGCTATCCCAGCCGTGCCTGCCACGCCAGGAAGACCAGCCGTTCCTGCAACCCCTGCCGTCCCAGCTACCCCTGTCCATGACAATGAGACAGTGGCAGCCAGAGGTAAGACCATTACTGACAGGATCCAGCAAGTTCAGACTCTTCTTCTCTGACACTACTTTCGGTCCTCCAGCAGCAGTGCCAGGACACCTTGGTAATGGCCCTGCCACCCCAGCTATCCCAGCCGTGCCCGCCACGCCAGGAAGACCAGCCGTTCCTGCAACCCCTGCCGTCCCAGCTACCCCTGTCAATGACAATGAGACAGTGGCCAACCGGGGTAAGACCATTACTGACAGGGCCCAGCAAGTTCCGACTCTTCCTCTCTGACACTAATTTCGGTCCTCCAGCGCCAGGACACCTTGGTAATGGCCCTGCCACCCCAGCTATCCCAGCCGTGCCTGCCACGCCAGGAAGACCAGCCGTTCCTGCAACCCCTGCCGTCCCAGCTACCCCTGTCCATGACAATGAGACAGTGGCAGCCAGAGGTAAGACCATTACTGACAGGATCCAGCAAGTTCAGACTCTTCTTCTCTGACACTACTTTCGGTCCTCAAGCGGCAGTGCCAGGACACCTTGGTAATGGCCCTGCCACCCCAGCTATCCCAGCCGTGCCTGCCACGCCAGGAAGACCAGCCGTTCCTGCAACCCCTGCCGTCCCAGCTACCCCTGTCCATGACAATGAGACAGTGGCAGCCAGAGGTAAGACCATTACTGACAGGATCCAGCAAGTTCAGACTCTTCTTCTCTGACACTACTTTCGGTCCTCCAGCAGCAGTGCCAGGACACCTTGGTAATGGCCCTGCCACCCCAGCTATCCCAGCCGTGCCCGCCACGCCAGGAAGACCAGCCGTTCCTGCAACCCCTGCCGTCCCAGCTACCCCTGTCAATGACAATGAGACAGTGGCCAACCGGGGTAAGACCATTACTGACAGGGCCCAGCAAGTTCCGACTCTTCCTCTCTGACACTAATTTCGGTCCTCCAGCGCCAGGACACCTCGGTAATGGCCCTGCCACCCCAGCTATCCCAGCCGTGCCTGCCAAGCCAGGAAGACCAGCCGTTCCTGCAACCCCTGCCGTCCCAGCTACCCCTGTCAATGACAATGAGACAGTGGCCAACCGGGGTAAGACCATTACTGACAGGGCCCAGCAAGTTCCGACTCTTCCTCACTGACACTAATTTCGGTCCTCCAGCGCCAGGACACCTCGGTAATGGCCCTGCCACCCCAGCTATCCCAGCTGTGCCTGCCAAGCCAGGAAGACCAGCCGTTCCTGCAACCCCTGCCGTCCCAGCTACCCCTGTCCATGACAATGAGACAGTGGCCAACCGGGGTAAGACCATTACTGACAGGATCCAGCAAGTTCCGACTCTTTCCTCTCTGACACTAATTTCGGTCCTCCAGCGCCAGGACACTTCGGTAATGGCCCTGCCACCCCAGCTATCCCAGCCGTGCCCGCCAAGCCAGGAAGACCAGCAGTTCCTGCAACCCCTGCCGTTCCAGCTACCCCTGTCAATGACAATGAGACAGTGGCCAACCGGGGTAAGACCATTAATGACAGGGCCCAGCAAGTTCCGACTCTTCCTCTCTGACACTAATTTCGGTCCTCCAGTGCCAGGACACCTCGGTAATGGCCCTGCCACCCCAGCTATCCCAGCCGTGCCTGCTAAGCCAGGAAGACCAGCCGTTCCTGCAACCCCTGCTGTCCCAGCTACCCCTGTCCATGACAATGAGACAGTGGCAGCCAGAGGTAAGAACGTTACTGATGGGATCCAGCAGGTTCTGACTTTTCCTCTCTGACACTGCTTTCGGTTCTCCAGCAGCAGGACACCTTGGTTATGGCCCTACCATCCCAGCTGTGCCGGCCACCTCAGGAGTCCCTACCATCCCTGCTACCTCTACAGTCGCAGCCATCCCTCTCTTTGACAATATGACGGCGGTGACCCTACTATTTAGATAATCCCTGCTGGATTATAGTATAGATCATAGAACACTACTGGGGCTAAGTAGTATGTAGCTCTGCATGGTGGTTGTTGACGGAATCCCTCACTACTCACTGTGCAGGGAAGCTCTCCAATGTTCAGTCACGGGAAGTGATTTTGAAGGCTGAAGGTTTAAGAGCTATGCAAGAGTTTGTGCATTGAATTGTGCATGAGGAATTTTCTGCATGGTTGTGAACTGCAGCTTTAAATAAAAACATCTTCTCTGATTGTTGTTGCACTTTTGTTGGACAAATTCTGTTTGTGTATTCTTTGCTCTGGCTACTGCACTGTCACTTGTAACCATGATTTGTTCTGCTTTTGATTTAGTGTTTATCGAAACTTATAAAAATGCTTTTTAGCCTCATATGACTGTTGGATTGACTTTCATCAGGCTTCACCAATCTATATATCTAGAGGATTACAGACCCACAGGTACTGTACTAGTAAGTATAAAGTAGTTTTTCCATCAGTTTGGACTCAACCTGCATACTAACTAGATGTCAAATTAAAGCAAAAAAAATGGATTAGTGAATGAGAACAGTATTAAAAAAAATTAAGAGTGGAAATTTTGTGACTATAAATATAATAAACTATTGCTTTGAAACTTTACTCTATGCTGAATTTACCTTGTGAGGTCATAGTACAGGTCATTACACACCATTTATTCCATGAGTTTACCGTCCTGGTTTTATCAAGCTGCCTGTATTTGTTCATCAGGGACACCACCCAGCTTTTGTTTAATCATTTCCCAGCAGCAAGGACGATAGTGTAAAACACATACTTTCACCTTGTTGAACCCATCATATCACGTTAACAATACCCCCCACACACACAGCTTGATAACGTCATTGGATTCCTTGATCGATAGCCGCCCATTGTCATATCACATTATGGCCCTTTGTTACTAATACTCAGGAGTGTGTGTATTCAATTCCAAGGCCGGGACGGATCAATAATTACGGCCCGTCCTGAAGCCTCGTCAATGCTCCGCCGTCCTGACGAATGATAACCTGCACAGGTCGATAAGTTGCATCGATGAAAATTTTTTTCTCATGTTACCCTGGGTTGGTTTTTCAATGCTGAGAGACTGTCAGGGTTTTCAGGTTTTAAATCACTGTAGTCACTGTAATAAATAACTGTAGTGAAATAGCTGGATTACTGAAATGCTAAATATTGTTTTATAAAGGTTCCGTATGGTAGATTTTCGATATAAATGTCTTTTGTAGCGATACTGAGGATTCGTGTTTGACTATTGTTTTACTGCATTCCTGTATGGAGACAGTTTGATGTCATGCAGAAAGAAGGGTGGAGTTGTTGAAGTCATGAGGAACAACATAAAACAAATTAATAGTGAAAGAAATGCAGGGTATTTGTTTTTCTTTCAAGACATAATAGATTTAAGTCTTGAACAACAGGTTTGGATGAAGCTCCACCTTTCACCTGACTCACCTGATACCTGGGACGAACCACGAAGAGCAGATAGTCGTCGTTGCTGTTGAGACGATTGGATCCACTGCAACTAAAACTAAGACATTTATCGAGGAATTTCATAACGAAGCACTGAGGACACTGTGAGTACATTATTATTATTATTATTATAGTGTTAAAGTTGATTAGAAGTTATCAAACAGAGAAAGAACTTTCAGGCAATTTAAATGTGGAGGATGTGGTCTGACAGATCGTTTCACTTTCACTTTTATCTGTATATTCTCTATGCTTCATTCTTTATTCAGAACCCTAAACCCTAAAACACTAACCCTAACTCTAAACCTGCAGCTCTGAAAATGGAGAAAGAAGGGGGTTGTTTTCAATAGGAGGACAAACATTCTTGACGTTTTGCATGGGCCATGGATCACAAAGGGAAAAAGGGAAAAATAACTGAGGAGAACAAGAGGATTCAACATTTCTTGGACCAAATCAGTTGCATTCATGGCCAATGCGGAAGGACTCCGTGAGTGTTCTCTCTGTAGTGAGGAAGTTGTCAAATAACCACTTCTGGAGAAATTAGAGGAGCACAAGAATAGATTTAAGAAGTGGATTGTATCTCTAAACACCACAACTACTGCTGCTAGTTTAGTTGTAACCACATTAAACAGGTAAGAAAATAAAAATCCAGTCATAGGCACTAACAAAGTGGCTGTTTTTATAAAGTGATTTCTGATTTTTGTCAGTATATACATTCAAGCCCCACAATATTCATACCCCTATTAAATACAAGCAATTGAATAAATTGAATACATTTGGACCTAAGTGTATTTGGAATGACACTGAGGGATATTATTGTGTTTGCTCAGGTCTGAGGATAGCTGCGTTGGTTGCGTGTCAAAAGAGAAGAGGATGCTGCTGCGTTTCACTCTGGCACTGACATGCTCGGCATTTGCACAGAAATCCAACTTAAACTGTAATAATGTTTTATACTTTATCTTTTTAAATGGCTTCTGTTTTATTTTTATAAATTGTAGAGATAAGGGGCACGTTATGCACATTCCATTTTCCAAAATGAAAATGACATCAAAAATCTGATTTCTTTATTGCATTTATTTCATTTCATCAAAGCAATGCAAAATTCCCTACAGAGAAAACAAACAGGCTCATTATGTATTTGTAGCCAACCTGTAGTCATTTTGATAGTAGGCTAACATAGCTAATACAGATACATACAGCATGTGTTGCTTTCATTATAAGGCTTATATAAGGCTTTACATTTTTTGCAGCTCCTTTTTTTTGGTCTAACATGGCTCTTTGCCGACCCCTGTTCTAAAAGCTTCACCAGCTTCTCAAACCCTAACACTAACCCTGACCAGCAGACCAGTTTCTCATCAACATACTTGCTTTATTTCCAGCTTCACCAGGAGAGTGAAATGTCATCAGAGGTGGACCTCACCTGTTCCATCTGCCAGGACATCTTCACGGATCCTGTGTTGCTGACGTGCAGCCACAGCTTCTGCAGCAAATGTCTGCAAAGTTGGTGGTCGCGGACGCCGGCGAAGAAGTGCCCGCTTTGTCAGCAAAGGCCTTTGCTGAGTCAACCGTCGTGCAACCTGGCGTTGAAGAACCTGTGTGAGGCCTTTGTGCAGGAGAGAGATGTGGTGGGATCTGCGGATCGCTGCGTTTTGCACGGCGAGAAACTCAAACTCTTCTGTCTGGACCATCTGCAGCCGGCGTGTCTCATCTGCAGAGATTCAGAAACACACAAAAGTCACAGATTCATCCCCATTGACGAAGCTGTGCACCTTCACAGAGACGAGCTCCGGAAATCTCTGAAGCCCTTAGAAGGAAAACTGAAAGTCTTTAAACAAGTCAAAGAAAACCTTGATCAAACAGCGGAATACATAAGCGCCCAGGCCAGAAGTGTGGAGGGGAGGATTAGGAAGCAGTTTGAGAAGCTTCACCAGTTTCTATGGGAGGAAGAGGAGGCCAGGATCACTGCCCTGAGGGAGGAGGAGGAGCAGAAGAGTCGGGCGATGAAGGAGAAGTTGGAGTCCCTGAGCAGGGAGATATCAGCTCTCTCAGACACGATCGAGGCCACCGAGGTGAAGCTGAGAGCAGAAGACCTGAAGTTCCTGCAGAGCTACAAGGCTGCAGCAGAAAGGGTCCGGTGCTGCCCCCTGCTGGAGGATCCACAGCCGCCCTCAGGAGCTCTGATCAACGCAGCCAAACATCTGGGCAACCTGGCCTTTCACATCTGGACCAGGATGAAGGAGACGGTCTCCTACACGACTGTGATCCTGGACCCAAACACCTCCCATCCGGGCTTCATCCTGTCTGAAGATCTGACCAGCGTGAAACACGGCAAGGAGCGGACGCTTCCACCGAACCCGGAAAGGTTCGATTCCTACCCCGCAGTCCTGGGCTCCGAGGGGTTCGAGTCAGGATCTCACAGCTGGGACGTGGAGGTCGGAGACAGTCCCATCTGGGCCCTGGGGGTGCTATCGGAGTCCGGGTTGGGCGGTTCAGGCAGACCGTCCGGGTTGTTCAGAATCGCGTTCTGTGAGGGTGAATACACGGCGGACTCTGATGCAGAATCGTCCGTCGTTCTCTCGGCGAAGAGGAACAAACAGAAGAAACTCAGGAGGATCCGCGTCAATCTGGACTGGGACCGGCACAAACTGTCGTTCTCGGATCCTGAAACTGACGCTCACATACACACCTTCACACACACTTTCAGCGAGAGGCTGTTTCCATACTTTAACATCACGTACGCACAGTCGCTGAAGATACTACCACTGTCTCCTCATGTAACGTTGGTTAATTAGTGAGCGGAAAAACACTAACTCCCAGTTTTAGAGATCTGTGATGTCACATATATGTCTTTATTTAATTTATTTCTCATTTAAAATAATAATCAGCGTTTGTATAGTAGCACATATTTTGTCTTTTTTTTCACATTTCCCCAACATATAAACCCAAAATGATTCCTATCCCTGTCCAATACAAGGGATTTCTTTATTTTGCAAAATGAATGATTTCGTGACTTATAATTTTTGTGTAATTCATCTGGTGTTTCTGAACTTTATTATCTTTCTTCGACATATTCTTTATATTAACACAGGTGATTTTTTTTCTAGTATGAGAGAAAAAACTGAAAGACAGCAAGTTATTTCAATTTTTTCCAGCTCATTACTACTTGTGACATTTCCTCATCTTAAAGAATCACATCCTTAAGCCCAGTTCTTCTCAATTATTTTCTGTCCCTATGTAAGAAGAAAACATCTCGTGCCCCCTCATGACTATAAATAGAATCATTTGTCTATAAATTGTTATAAGTACCATGTGACCATGTCAAACCATCTGATACTGAAAAATAAAACTACATAAATGGTCTTATCAGTGATTGTGGTGTAATGTCTTTAATGTCTTTGTCTCCAACATCTCAGACTCAGTAACACACCGGTCTTTCACAGTGAACCAAGCGCTACAGACGCTTCGTCATATTTCCTCGTCTTAGCTTTGGGAGACTTTCGTTTGTCTCTTTATCTCCGTCTCTCTCCGCCTGTCTTCTCATCCCTGTTAAATATGTTTTCATGGTGTCACTTGGTGTCTACACTTCATACTCATACTCTGTGCTGTATGCTCCCTGTGAACACTCTGCTGCCCCCTGGTGGAGTAATGTGATGAGAACCGCGGCTTTAGAGTATGAATTGACTCAGAGATCAGAACGCCACAGCTTCGACTGCCTGGGTCCATCCTGCTGTTCTCGTTCCGTCTGAATAAAACATGAAAGCAACTCAATTACGTTTCAAAGTAAAAGCCAAACACAGGAACAAAAAAAAAACAGAACTACGCCTGGTTCGATGTTGGTTTGCAGGGAACATCTGTCACATCTGTCTCAGAGCCAGAGGAGGAGGTGAAAGTGTTTGTTTCTCTGTGAGTTTGTGAACCTGAAGTGACCTTTGACCTGAGTCACTGTCAGGAAGTTGCTGGATTTGTCCAGATTGAGGCTGCATTTGCATATCTGAATGTTTGTAGAACATTCAGATATGGAGCCCATTCATTCATAGAAAAGTATAATACTCAGTTCATTTAATTCATGGATACATTTAATTTAATTAAATTTATTCTTTTTCAGTTCAATTTATTACTTGGAAAAATTAAACTATGAATGACAACACCTACAAATGTCTCCCTTTGTTTTATATAAAAAAAAACCACATTATAAATACAAGTAATTAACTTTTAATTTACCAAACAGGAGAATCGGCATGAGGAGAAAAAATGCAATTTCAACAATATGAAGAACAATTTAGATATTTATTTAGATTGGAGCTGTTTGTGGGATTATTTAATTGGCTCTGATCTTATTAATAAGTCAACTTTGTATTACAGATAATTTTGCTTTTTTCCCTTTTTTTTCCATGATTTGGGTCAGTTTGCTCTTGTTTTAAGCTTAAAATAAAGTATTTTTATCTTTAGAAAAACACTTCAATATTCTTACTACGCTCATAAATAGATTCTGACTCTTCTGTATCTCCTCACATGTTGTAGATTTATTCTGATTCCAGGTTTTAGTCCAATAACCTTTGTGTTTGTACAGATATAACAGGTTTATTATAAATTCTAGCAGCAAAAATCATTGATGATACTGTAAAAAAACGAGCACTTCTTATTTTGACAGTTCAGTTCCTCGTACATCTGAATAAAAGATGCTCTGTGTGGAAAAAAAAACACCACAACACAAAGCTGTGTTTAATTATTCAGCCCCGTCATGGCAGGAGAGAGAAGAAACGTTTGATGCTCCGCTCGAATTAAGAATCCTCACAAATCCTCCTCATGAGCTTCAAGGGTGTGAACAGTGATTAAAGGTTAAAGGTGTTGATCTGACAGCAGCCTCAGAGTGTGTGTGTGTGTGTGTGTGTGTGTGTGTGCGTGTGTGTGCGTGTGTGTGTGTGTGTGTGTGTGTGTGTGTGTGTGTGTGTGTGTGTGTGTGTGTGTGTGTGTGCAATTACTGTTATGTATGTAGGTATGAAACGTTGCCTTCAACGTTCTCCAGAAATGAAAAATATTACTTTTTAATGCTTTTGGATTTAAATCACATCCCATGTTGTTCAATTGTTCAACAATATTTGACCAAAAAATCTGAGCTTTTTTGTGTATTTTTTATATCACATTTCAACTTTATTTCGTCGTCATTTCGTCCAGATAAAGTTCTGAATATATTATAAAACATTATTTAAACCACAGACTGTTTAAATAATGGATGGAGCTGCTCTTACTTCACCTGTTGATTTATATTTTTTTCCTCTTTTAAAGCCTCAAGTTCTTTTATTGTGGAGACAAAAGTGTCTGTGGGGGTGTGGAGCTGGGGAGGAGCAGCATTCCTTAATGTACGTAATTAAAAGGAACGATAAAGAATTCTTAACATTTTTTTGCCAAATGTTCTATTGTCCCATAGTTCACAGGGAAACACACACAGCCTGTGTTTAGTTAAAGTTGTGATGTCATAACTCATTTTTACACTACATATTAAGAAGCATCATCCATCTCTGTGAATGTGAAATTTGTGTTCATGTTGGTTTACTTGTCATTTAAAAGTCTATATTTCATTATAATAAAAATGTCTGAATGTTTGTCACCTTTAAGTGTCTCAGATCAAGCAGATTGTTAATGATAAAGTTTTATATGGAATATTTAACCAGGACAAACATACAATAATACACTTTTCACATATACACTGATGATTGTACAAACTACAGCGTGTATTATCTTTGGTTTTTTTTGCACAAAGCAGGAACGGGGGAGATGTTCACAGCCATTTGTGATTTCATTATAGTAATGGATCCATGGTTTTAGTTAGTAAATATCAGGAGAATGGACTTGTCTTTCATCCTGAAAGCAGCAGTGAGTCACAAAAAGCTTCAAACGCAGAGGATGCGACTCGCCCTGCATTAAAGTCATCACACAACATAATATGCATTATATATATATATATATATATATATATATATGCACTTGTTATTCCAATGATTTGTGGTCATTTCGGCCAAGTCTGCTTCAAATGAGAGTTTCCAATCTCAATGTCCTTCATAGTTAAAGAAAGATTAAATAAATAATAATAAAAAAAACAATCCAGTGGGCTGCATAAAAAATCTATTATTTCATTATTTATGACTATTCAACAACATAATATATTTATATGTCGGTTTCTGACCCTATTTCTATTATACGTGTGTGCTCCATTCACCCAATGACGCCTGCACATAAACGGCTGATCTGGTGACGAGTTTTAATCGTCCAGCTGCTGTTTCAGGCTGTTTATCTGCACACGTCCGTGTCATTAATGCATCAGATCAGATGTCAAGGATGCACACACACACACACACACACACACACACACACACAATTGCACAATTAAACTGGAAAAATCTTCATTCACACCCGTGAACACAAGTCCCAACAAACAGTGATGTCTGTAATCCTTATGACAGCCAACACGTCTGTAGACATGTTCATCTGTTTCACGTTTTAAAAAAGAATCAGAAAGAAAAAAAGCCTGCAAATGGATCATGAATACGACTTTAACTCAGAGAAAAGCCATCAAATATGTAAGACAACAATTAGTTCATCCGTCTGTGTGTGAAATCTAATCCTGCTGCTTCTCGGGTTAATTGGCCGCGTCTCATTTCTTGGCAGATCTGCACAAAAATAAAAAACAAAGAAGACAATAATTTTAATGTTGATTGAGAAGCTTGACTTTTGGCTTTAAAACCACAGCAAAAAAGAAAAAATGTTGATTCTGGCTTTGGGAGTGTTATGAATTCATAACAGAGAATCACATCGTGCCTCTTCCACTCGAAGCGAACAGTCAGAATGTTAATTGGGAGACAGATTTACAGCTCGTCCCTCGACAGTTTAACACAAAAACATAATATAAGAGAGGAAGCCATAACAGGGAGAATAATGAAGCATTTCGTTGCAGTAGAGTGAATCCAATCGTTCGTCTAAAAGCCAATTTCAAGGCCTTTTATGCTATAAAAACCAAACTAATGCCAGGCTCAGCTCCTCTATTCTAGGCGGTTATGTTCATGTTGAACAGTTTCCCATAAGTGATGCTTAAAGTATTTGAACTATTTAACTTGTAGATTCTATAAAAAACATGTGTGTGTCTGTTCCTTTTGCTTCTCTCTGATTGTTTGTCAGATCAACAGATTTGATGGATATTTAAAACATTATTATTATTAAAAAGTTAAAATCCCTTAGTATCTCATCTCCATCCTGCAGCAGCTCTTTAGTTCCAGTGTAAAGCTCCATATCACGGATCCTCCCCATGTTGCTTCCAGGCACTTTAGTGATAATTTAAAACTCTATTGTCTCATTTCTTCCTGCGTTGACATAACTAAAGTATTGTAACGTCTCTAAAAACCACACGCTAACACGTTAGCAGGTTTAGATGCTAATTTATTCCTCATGCTAACACGGGTCTGAATCCAAGACGCGTTCACAGACCCTCAGGAAATCCCAGCACTATCACCTAACAGAAAGAAAAGTTAAAGTTGAGGTAAATTGTTGAAAAATTGTGTTCTCCAGCAGCTAAAACTGATCTGAAAGTGCCCTCTAGGAGCTAAAAAAAATGCTAAAGTTCACACTTAGACATGCTATATAGCAATTTTTTCTCTTTAACTCTGTAAACCACAGCTTATTGTCCCTAAATATTAAATAAGGCCAATCGACATCACCAAAACTTGTAGATTGTCCAATCTGCACTTTAAAACATAGATAAACTGTCATTAAACCACCATTAAACCACTGTTAAAACCACAATTTAAACCATAGTTAAACCACTGTTAAACCACTATCAAACCCAAATTTAAACCACTGTTAAACCACTATAAAACCAGTTTTATATTTTTCTGAAGGGAAACATCAACAGAGCCGATGCCATCGATCAGCTCCCAGAATACAGCAGAGGGGAAACTGCTGCTTTGTGCAGTAAAGTTAATAAAAAAAAAAGGTCAAAATAAAATAACCTGACAGAGCAGCTCCATAAAACATCAGACTTACAACAGTCTTCAATAAAACAAGCGACAGGCAGGAAATGTTTAGTCTGTGTTTGGAAGACAAAATAAATCTGTAAAACACAGAAGAGTCTAAACCATGTTAAAGCAGCTGGTTTATTTATAGACATTTGTTGCTGCTGGATACAGGAAAATGAAGGAATCTATTGTTAAAATAGCACAGGCTGCACATAGAGAGGTAGTTAGATAAAACTTTACATTAAAGTCTAACTTGAAGTTAGTTGAATCTTTGGTAAAAACTTTAGATTAAAGCTTTAGTGTATTAGATAAAGCATTAGTTAAAGCTTCAGTATATTAGATAAAGCTTTAGTTAAAGCCTCAGTATATCAGATAAAGCTTTAGTTAAAGCCTCAGTATATTAGATAAAGCTTTAGGTAAAGCTTCAGTATATTAGATAAAGCTTTAGTTAAAGCTTCAGTATATTAGATAAAGCTTTAGTTAAAGCTTCAGTATATTAGATAAAGCTTTAGTTAAAGCTTCAGTATATTAGATAAATCTTTAGGTAAAGCTTCAGTATATTAGATAAAGCTTTAGTTAAAGCTTCAGTATATTAGATAAAGCTTTAGTTAAAGCTTCAGTATATTAGATAAAGCTTTAGGTAAAGCTTCAGTATATTAGATAAAGCTTTAGTTAAAGCTTCAGTATATTAGATAAAGCTTTAGTTAAAGCTTCAGTATATTAGATAAAGCTTTAGTTAAAGCTTCAGTATATTAGATAAAGCTTTAGTTAAAGCTTCAGTATATTAGATAAATCTTTAGTTAAAGCTTCAGTATATTAGATAAAGCTTTAGTTAAAGCTTCAGTATATTAGATAAAGCTTTAGTTAAAGCTTCAGTATATTAGATAAAGCTTCAGTTAAAGCTTCAGTATATTAGATAAAGCTTTAGTTAAAGCTTCAGTATATTAGATAAAGCTTTAGTTAAAGCTTCAGTATATTAGATAAAGCTTTAGTTAAAGCTTCAGTATATTAGAAACTGTTATCCAGTTGTTATCCAGCTGTTAATCTGTTATGTGCAGCACGTCGCTCCGTCTCCTGACAGCCACTGATCGCTGACGTGAAGTTGGCGTGACGGCCATGACAGTCACTTACAGGTCTGATGAATAGTTTATCACCACACACACACACACACACACACACACACACACACACACACACACACACATACATACCTGTTTACTGGACATATCAGTACCTATGTCAGCAATGTGAAAAATGAGGATGTGCATTTCCTGAGGAGCTTTAGGCCACACACACAAAGACACACACATACACACACACACACACACACACAAAGACACACACCCACACACAAAGACACACACACACACAAGAAACACACACACACACACAAAGACACACACACACACAAGAAACACACACACACACACACAAAGACACACACACACACAAGAAACACACACACAAAGACACACACACACACACACACACAAAGACACACACACACACACAAAGACACACACACACACACACAGACATAACATAATTAGCTTCTACTGCTAAATCACAAGTTGAAGCGATCCACACCAACATTGAACCTGTTGAAGGGTTTTTGTGAATTTCTGCCTGTTCTTTAGCTGCTATTGATTAACCTGCATTAACCAATCAATACTAACCTGATCACCTTTAACTGATGCACATATAAACCTGCAGCAGTTCTGAGGTTTGATTTACTTTCTGATGTTTTGCTTCCACCTTGTGGAAAACACCAGGTTCAACACGTTTAATGTGTTCTACAAATAATGGAAAAACACACATTTGATTTTGCCTGTTGGAATCAAGTGTTTAAAACTAAACTACAACAAAAAATACTATGATGAACCAATATGAACAGATATGAACAGATGCTTCATTATTAAAAGCAGAAAAAACAAAGTATGATGAAATTTAATAAAATATTATCAGGGCTAAGTTTCATCTTTGTTAACTACTTTAATAAATATTTTCTCTTTAGGTATCCATTAATGTATGAAATACATACATAAGACAAATATATATTACATAAAGACATTTTTTTCTATTTTAGAATAGAATAGAATAGAATAGATAAACTTTATTGATCCCACAACGGGGAAATTTGTGTGTTACTGCAGCGTTACAGATAAAGAAAAAGTAAGATAAAGTTGAAGAAGATAAAAAAAAGAACTAAAACTATAAAAAAATAAAAAACACACAACACAATGTACAAATTCGCAGAATTTGTTAATCCGCATACACAGTATGCATTATCGACAGAATGGAGTGAAAATGCTAATAAATAGTAAGAAAAAAAAGTAAAAAGTATGCATAAGCAAAGCATATATACATACATACATACATGGACGTACATACCTACATACATACACATACACACATATTTGCATATATATATATGGACATACATATCCACGCACATACCCACATGTACACATACATAGCTAATGCACACTTAAGGTGCAGGGTGAGTGTGAAAAGAAAAAAGTGACCAGTGAAAAAGTGACAGTGACTACAGTGAGGGTTATGTTTTGTTATAAAGTCTTATTGCTGTCGGGATGAATGATCTGCGAAAGCGCTCCTTCTTGCAGCGAGGGTGTTTAAGTCTCTGGCTGAAGGAGCTGCTCAGCGCACCCACTACCCCATGCAGAGGGTGATGGGGGTTGTCCATGATGGATGTCAGCTTTGCCAACATCCTCCTCTCTCCCACCACCACCACCGACTCCAGAGGACATCCCAGTACAGAGCTAGACTTCCGTACCATACATTATTATATGATTAACACGCAAAACGGAGGATAACACAAACATTTTTTAAATTACTTATTCATGCTATTTAAGACAAGTCTGCAAATAAAAGACATTAAGTGAATGGTGAAAGACTCCATGGATTATAACATTTATTTATTGTGACTTATTGTTTTTATTGTATTTTTTACACTGAGCACATGAGAGCATTAGATTGTGTTGAAGATTTTATTGTCATCACTAACCCTTTTCTAACTAACAATACAACTATTACTACTAAAAATAAATTTTAAAAAACAACTATAGCGATGAGAAGCTAGTTAGAACTAAACTGAAATAAAAAAATAAAAATCTAAAAATTAGAACTCGTAATTATCCTGTATTATTATGACCTTGGATATTTGCAGCCTCAGATATAAACTACTGGATGAGCATCACATCTGTAATGAAGTGTTTGCTTCTTTTTTGTGTCCTAATTTAAAAAAGCGTATTTTTTTTGTTCCTAAAGGCGAGTTTCAACCCATATTGTTAAACCTCAACAGCAAATTATAACTGGGATATATGTTGAGGAAGTGCAAATAAAAAGACTAAATATGTGCTCCTATGCAAAAGCAGATTAGTATTTTAAATGAGAAATGAATTAACATATATGTGACATCAAAAATGTGTTTCCATGTGGTCTATTTGGTCTGTTTTATATCCCCCATAATTTTCCTTTAAGGACAAATGGATCCAGGTTTTTATGGGTTAAAATAATCCTTCAAAGACTATTATAAATAGCTGTTCTGTCAACTGTCAATAAAGTTTGTATTTTCAAAGGACATTTGGGGTCATGGTAAAACTACAGAGAGCAGCTCACGTCCTGATGAGGCCTTTATAAAACAAAAGTAAGACCTTTAAATAGCAAACAGTGGCATTAAGTAATGTGAGTTCATAAAAGTCTCTGTTAGAATAAAGATCATGTTCGGTCACAGAGAAAGTTCTGGGTTAAAAGTTCTGGAGAACCTCATAAATAGTTAATAATAATAATAACAGAGACAAAATGCCTGGTGGTTTATTACAATACTTAAACTAATTTATTATTTGGTTTATTAAAGTGCCACTTTGGTGTTAATAAAAAAATGTGATATAAGTGTCACATGTGCGTCAAGTTAGCTATAAAAAGCTGGAATGAGAAGTTCCGGTTTGTGGTCGTGAGGGCAACCTTCAAAATAAGAGCAGAATATCTGACCGCCGCTCACGCTTACAGTACGACTTTGACTTTTAATGTAACATATTCGCATGGGTCCTTTTGCTCAATTAAAGGTTTTTAAATAAATCCCCACCATTGATATTTCACTGGACATTTCACTGGTGACATTTCACGCAGGCGTGGATTGTGTGTTTGTTTTTTTGTATTTTGAAGGTGCACGCCGGAAGCGCCGTGCGCATGTGTTGACGTCAGCCCCCCCCCCCCCCCCCGCACTCCGCCTCTCTCACTCGCTCAGAAGAAGAACTGCAGAGAAGATGGCGGCGCTACGAGTCGTGGCGCTCTCGGGGAACGGGAGAGCTTTCCTCGGCGCCCCGAAACCCATCAAGGCGGCGAAGGTAGGCGGACGGAGGGCCGCGGCGGGGCTTTTCTGTCACCAAGTCGGTCTTTTATTAGACGGGGGACTTTTTAGAAAACGCGCCGCCGGCGCCGGGTTAGCCCTACCGTTAGCTCGGCTCCTGTCAACGGGGTGACACAAGGTCACTCGCGTTCACGCACGTTTCCGTAAAAGTCTGCGGTGACCAACGTCAGCGCCACGCGTGATATAAATATTCTGAAGCTGTAAATGTCCACGCGGGGTCGATTTGTCAGTTTCTTAGACGCCACCGGATCTCTGAATCCAGGCGGACGCCGCTACGTGTGCGATGCTAACCGGTTAGCTCATTCATGGATCCACCGGCGGGTGGACGCTGTTCCGCTTAAATTCATCTCCCGTGGGGGGTCGCGGGGATACACACACACACGGACGGACCCCGGAGTGTGTGTGTGTGTGTGTCCGTGGTGTGTGTGTCTGTCCAGTCGGACAGGGGTCACGTAGCGTAGCGGAGCTAATCCGCATGCTAACAGGTTAGCATCTCAAGGACTGATAGGACTTCCGGTGGAGAGAAGCCGGTCATTAGTGATTTAAGGTTAAGAGAATAAAAGTCTTTATTTCTGCAGCATATAAAATCATCCTGGAGTAAAAACCCATCGCTATCAATACTCCTAATAATATATTTTTGTCTGTATCACCTTCAATGCAGAAATACAGGACAAAATATTTTAAACCATGTTGTGCATAGAAGTTTTATTTCTGAATTATTTTATCAGAATGACAATGTCACCACAGGGTGAAAAGAACCTAAACTGATTCTATACATTATAAGCATTATTTATATATATGTATATAATGTATGTGTGTGTACAGACCTTTTCCTGAAATGTCTCAAAACTCTTAAAATAGGTGTCAATTAATTTTGATATTTGGCAAAGAATCAACTAATTGTTGCAGCTCTATTTATACATTACATTATATATTACATATGGATTTATTTTGTTGAATAAAGAAAACGTTACATTTTTTACTGATACAATTATTTTAAGATTAAATACTGCAGCCTATATGGTTAAAATCTGATATATATATATAAAAATCAGCATAAACCTGTTGTGCATTTCAGAAACACACTAGTGAAATTCATGCTTAAAACTGTCTTTTTAACATACTTATTGTCATTGACCAATAACTAACTAACCACAGCATAAATTAATGTAGTTAAAATAGTTAAAATACCAAATTTCTGACTGGCATGTGATTATAAGACATTATTATTGCTGAATGTTATTGTTGCAGCTGTTTTATTTTCAGTTTTTCTTCCATTCGTTCACTATAAATCCTATAACATAGACAGTGTTTCACTCATTTCACACCTCTAGTCTGTAAAGTTCCAATCAAGGTGTAAATTTAAGCTTTTCCTGTGTGCAGAATATTTTTTTAAGCCTCAGACGTGTGTGTGTGTGTGTGGTGTGTGTGTGTGTGTGTGTGTGTGTGTGTGTGTGTGTGTGTGTGTGGCTATCATATGATGTCAGCTGCCTGGTTACACAGGAATTAGTAAAGGACAGTTTCACAGTTTTCATAAGTGAAGATTAAACACGTGGACATCAACACTCAGTATCTGAGGTGCAGATTTAAGGTTTAAAAGAGACAATCACATTTCTTTTTTTGTTGTTTCAATTAATTATCATTAATCAATTAATTCATAATCCTATAACTGTATTTTGAGTATTAGAGTTGCACCACTGATAAGATACTCCTTAATGTGTCCCATAATGAAGACATTACATTCACAACAATACAAATGACATGCAAGAATATATATATGATTGAATATTGTAGATTATTGCACATGATGAGAAGCTGGAACCAGAGAATTCAGAAATTTTCTTCATTAAAATGATTTGATTTAAGGGGCTGAGATGTTGATGCTGCTCACATCTTTTACTCAGGGTGGGGCATGAAATTTGGTAAATTTGGTGAAATTCTGATATAATGAGAAATCCGCACAAACTTATTGTGCATTAGAGAAACAATCTGTGAAAATGTTCTTATAAAGTTCATTTTTTTACCTGTTATTGTTATTGACCAATAACTTTTATCTGTAATCACAACTCAGATTATAAAACATGATATTGTATATTTTGCGGTGATTCTCAGTAAATATCCCGTGCTGTGCTCTGGCTTCTCCCCAGGCCAACATGTCCTTCGCCACGTTGCCGCGCTCCAAGAAGGTCGCCCTGACAACGCTGGGCGTGGTGGCGGCGGGAGGGGCGGGGCTCGCCCTGGCGCTGCACCAGTCCGTCAAAGCCTCCGAGCTGGAGCTCCACCCCCCCAAGTACCCCTGGAGCCACGGGGGGCCGCTGTCGGCGCTGGACCATGCCAGGTCCGACATGGAACATAGCACAGTGTGATGTCACAAGTGGCGTCCAGGACGCTCAGTCTGAAGCTTCAGGCTCTGGTTTCCCATCGTGAAGCAAAACAAACGTTTTGTTGTCATTGTTTCAATGTTTGAACCCATTTAGACCTAAAAAAAAACACCTAAGAAACTAATCTGGGATAAATGTCCTGATTGTCTTTTTTTTTTAAAGCAAAAATACTATCAATTTTCAACCTTCATATCTAAAACAAAAAAAAACATAAAATAAATTGCATGAAATATTACTTAAACATGGTAAAACAAATGTTCTCAAAATGCCTAAATATTGCATATATTAAAAAAAAACTTTTATTTTGAAATTATACAGAAATAGTAAATATAGTGTCAGGATAGTTTGATGCTGTGTAAGTCAATGTGACTCCGTTAGGTTGTTGAACCAGGAAAAAAAAATATTTTAGCATATTAAAATAAAAAAAATAACAGAAAAATTAAATCGTATGTTAAAAAAAATGTTAACTTACTCCAGATATTGACCTAAATGTGTTTATAATTAATTAGTTTTGTGCATAAAATGGTCTTAAATGTCAATCATTGGTTCCCAGGGCTCAGGACTCAGGAAATATCACCAATTTGCTATTATATAAAACTAAAGACGCCAGAAAATAGGCTGTTGAACTAGGAATTTTACATATTTGCATATTGACATATGGAAAAAAACATATTTGAGCATATTAAAAGTAAAAATATAACATTAAAATTGAATTTGCATGTAATAAAATAAAGGTTACCCCAGATATTGACCTAAATTTTTATAATTAATTTTTAATAACAAATGAAAATGTCAAATGTCCATTAGCAAAAGGCGACTGGTCATGTGACCTCATAAACTGTATGTCCTTCAAAATAAAAGCCCCCTTTTCACGCCTACCTGTAAAAACAGATTTAAACTAAAATGTCAGCATGTTTGTGGTTGTGAACCATGGTTTACCTGTATCGTGTCCTGTCCCCCCCAGCGTTCGCCGTGGTTACCAGGTGTACAAACAGGTGTGCTCGGCCTGCCACAGTATGAACTACCTGGCCTACAGGAACCTGGTGGGGGTGTCGCACACGGCGGAAGAAGCTCTGGCCCTCGCCGAGGAGGTGAGGACGTTTTTATCGAAATCTGGAGAGAAAAAAACGCTAAAGTGGGATATACCAGACAATATCAGCATATCGCTGTTTGTGGGCCATGCTCCAGCTGTGTTTGGGGTTTTCTTTTGTTTCCAGGCTGAGGTGGTGGACGGCCCCAACGAGAACGGGGAGATGTTCACCCGGCCGGGGAAGCTGTCCGACTACTTCCCCAAACCCTACGCCAACGCCGAGGCGGCCCGGGTGGCCAACAACGGAGCGCTGCCCCCCGACCTCAGCTACATCGTCAACGCCCGGTAACCACACCACGTCTGCATTCATTCTGGTCATACGTCAGGGTTTCACCCCAGAATATGCTCACACTGTCTTGTGAATTTACACTTATTTTCCCCATTCTACTATAACATTATACTACTATGGTATATAACACAGTGGACATAAAATCACAAACAACACATTAAATCCTAGTAATAGAAAGTGATATTTTTTACTGTGAAAAACGTAGAATATTGTTTTTAAACTTACAATACAACTATAAGTTGTAATATTCAACACAATTGTCAACAGCTGATAATTAACACACGTTTTTATAGGTCAGTGATGAATCATGTTTGTCAAGATTAGAAAGTCAAAAACTTTTTAAAATACAGTTTTAAGAAGCATTCAGGAATTTACATTTTGTAGTTGTCATTTAAAAGCTTTTTAAGGTGGAATATAAAATGCTGTAACCATACATGTATATGTGTGTACACTTTATTCATACCCCTATCAAATACAAGAGATTTTAGATTTTTTTCACTGAGAAATTTAATATTTCACCTCAGTTTTTACTCACACAAATCAATTATGGCTCAGACTTTCTGTTGTGTCCTATTTAAGTAAAAACTGAAGTGAAACACATCATGTGATGATGCATGGACTCACCTGTCTTTACCCCCCACAGACACGGAGGAGAGGACTACGTGTTCAGCCTGCTGACGGGCTACTGTGAACCCCCGGCAGGAGTGAGCGTCAGGGAGGGGCTCTACTACAACCCCTACTTCCCTGGCCAGTCCATCGGCATGGCCCCGCCCATCTACAACGAGATCCTGGAGTACGACGACGGTGGGTGGACCACAAGAGTCCTGATTCATTCGTTACAGTAAAAACGATTTTCTGAGAATATCGTGATATTCCCACATATCCATATCCGTCCAAAGCCTTTTAAAGATGCTGATATTGTAAATGATTTTCAGTCACTGTTAAAGTACAAAACTCTAAGAAAATCATTTCTCTACACATAATTTTATAATTTGAGGGTCTGCTACACTTGGTGTCTACACTTCATACTCATACTCTGTGCTGTATGCTCCCTGCACACACTCTGCTGCCCCCTAATGTAGTGGAGGTGAAACTGCATTTTATTTTAGGACAGTAAAAAAATAAAAAAGCTTGTTCCCTGAGGTCTAACGCGCCCCCTGATGGAGCCTCACTATTTGGGAACCACTGTGTTAAAGTTAAAACCAGAAATAAGCAGAAGTGTCTGACTCCCACCAGCTGAGAGTTAAAGTCTGGTTGCATTAAAACATGGTGGTGACGCTGTGCTGCTGTTCGTTGCCATAGGAACCCCCGCCACCATGAGCCAGGTGGCCAAGGATGTGTGTACCTTCCTGAGGTGGGCGGCGGAGCCGGAGCACGACCAACGAAAACGCATGGGGATGAAGGTACGACACACACACACACACACACACACACACACACACAGCCCCGTCCTTATGGGGACCTGCTCTTACACTACACTCACTGGGATTTTAAACCGGAGATTCTACAAAAAACGTTTGAGAAGTGTTTAAGAAGCTTTTCATAAGCCACAAACAAATCAGCCACATGAGAATTTGTATGAAAAGGTTTCAATGATTAGATAATTCAGTATTTTTTAAATATCGCAATAGTCAGTTTAAAGAAGAAAATTTCCAGATTCTCTGTTTCCAGCTTCTGTTCTCTGATTATTTCCTGGTTTCTTTATTCTTCTATAATAGTAAACTGATGATCTTTGGGTTGTGGACAAAAAAAGACATTTTAGCTTCAACCAAACAATTTCTCTACAATTCGTTTTGAGTCAAAATACCATTCCCATAAGTAAACACTATACATGTATTATAGTTTTCTGCAATGATTAATAAACAGAAATATTACCTGAAATCTATAATTGAGTCATTTTTAAGAAAATGTCCAAATTTTCTAGTAAAGTTTCAGTGATTCTTTAATCTCATTTTAGTCCAGTTCTACTCAATGAAAATTCTACTTTAGTCTCTTTTTAGAACAAATAACTGTCAGTATAAATAGCTAATTGTATAGACAAAAAACAACTATTTAATAATCAATGAATGGATTTGAGTCTTTTTTAATGATAAAATGTCCAAACTGGTTATTTCCTGGTGTTTTATTCTTCTGTAGCAGTAAACTGATCTTTGTTTCCTCCAGCTGCTGATGGGCTGCAGCGTCTTCATCCCTCTCCTCTACTACCTGAAGAGGCACCGATGGTCTGTGCTGAAAAGCAGGAAAATCGCCTACAGGCCCCCGAAATAAACCGAAGTGACCCCCCCCCCACCACCACCCCCCAGAGCTGGGCCTAACCCACCACCGAGGCCGGGCTGCGTTCAACAACCTCACAACCACACGGACACAGACCCACTGACTGACGCACACACGCCTCCTACACAGGGCAGAGCCAGTCTGTTAATCCCACAGAAGGAGCTTCTTTGTTTCTGGGTTGTGGCGTGGGAACAACATGAATCGTGTGACATTTTTCCTGTACCTGGAATCTTGTGGCTGTAAATCCGTGTCTTGTGGCGTTCTTGAACGCAGACAAAGGCTGGTTCGTCACCTCCCAGAGATAAAAACCGCTGGTAGCACTTCCACGCCGCGCCGCCTCGGTTCACATCACACGTTTTTGTTTTTTTGTTTTGTCGCCGATCGGCTAAAAAGTCGATTTGATTTGTCCGTCTTTGTAAGATACTCGATTACCACGTAATGAGAAGCGGGTCGCCGCGGGTCGTAAAGTAACTCGCCTGAATCCATCCTCCTCCCCGGCTGAATCTCTGTTCTACTGTACAAAAATAAATTATCTTATCGGAAACCTGCCTGGCGTGCTGCTGTGTTTGTGCCGGTGACGACGCTTGTTTGTGATCGTTTCTACGCTCTGTCGTGTAAATATTTAATAAAACTGAACAAAACCAACTCTGGCATAAAAGGTTTTTAATTTGTCGAACCTCGGACCCTGTAACTTAATATTTTATAGAAATACAAATCAGAAAACTACGTTTTACTCACTTTTTCTGTTAAATTTGGCCATTTTTGCCTCTTTCTGCATCAAAATCAAAATTATTTTGTGAAACTGCAAATCTCAATTTATTGTTTTACACGTACTTCACAACAACAAAATGCATTTTCACAATATTTTATAGCAAACTCCGTCCTTATGGAACAATACATTATTTTAAATATGTACAAGTTGTGTTAAAGGCTGTAAATTAAGTTTATTATATAACGTGGTTATAACAATGATAAGAATTACGCACAAAATTAAAATCACAAGCATCACACAGTCAGGTTAGATTAATTTACATGATCTGGCCTGAAAATGATAATTTTATATATTTAATCCAGCTGGAATATAAAACTAGTTGTGATGTGTTATTTATTTTAAAACCTTTATTATCAGTTAAACTTATTGTTAAACCACATGATGTTTTTACATTATTTCTGTAACTAAAACTACACATTTGGTGTTTAACTGCACATTATTAAAGGAAAAAATGCAAATACACCAGGAATTAAATCTAAAGATTCAACTGCTTTATCTACAACATGATTTTAGTGGCTAATTAATTAACCAATTAAGGCAGATTTTCATGCATTTATATACAAGTTTTTTTACGACAAATGTTTCTGATCAACAGCATATTATGTGTATTTAATCTAATATATGATCTATTTTTTGTTTTAAATCTTTGGTTAATCGTCTGTTTTGAATCGTATGTTGATGATTTTACTGTTTTATGTGAAGCAGTTTTCATTAATCGTGGTTTAGTAAAATACTAAAAACTCCTGATGCAGCTTTGACTTTTATTCATGAATCACACAAGAAAACTTCAGCTACGGCTGGAATAAATCTATAAAGTTATGGAGAAAAAATACAGGAAATCACCAACAAATTATCATTAACATAGTTGGTGTTTAACTGCACTTTATTAAAGGTAAAATAAAAAATAAGAATCCAAATACACCAGGTATCAAATCTAAAAATTCAACTGTTTTATCTATAACTCAATGATTTTAGTGGCAAGTAATGTTATTTTAATTAAAAAAAAATCAATCAGTTTAATTATTTTAGATTAAGTTACTATACAAGTTTTATTGCTATGTAGTAATTTGTGTATTTAATTTAATATATAATAATTTATTGGTTTTAAATCGTTGATTTATCGTCTGTTTTAATTGTATCTTGATGATTTTAATGTTTTATGTAAAGCAGTTTTAATTAACCCTGATGGGTCATTGTGGTTTTGTTACAGGACCCAGCAGGGGGCTGGTGGATCCTGGTGGACCCTGCTGGGTCCTGCTGGACCCTGCTGGGTCCTGCTGGGTCTGGTGGACTCGCTGCAGTTTGGGGCCTTTAATTCAACATATTTTTTCAACTTTCTTTTTTTTTAGTAAAACACTCAGCAGATGTTTGCTTTATTCCATTTATAAATAATAATTTTTTTTATTTACTATAATTATTTACACTTTATTATAGGAAACAAATGCAAAGCGCCTTAATTGATTAATTAATGAGGTAATTAGATTATTCCCCTTCAGCAAAACACTGATCCGGTCATCGTCCAGGTTGGATCCTGCAGAGCGACCAGTTGTGGCCCCCGGGCCACGTGTTGACCCCCCACATCACATCCTCATTAGAGGATAAATAAACAAGTGTTTCTGTTGGTTTAAGCTGCAGCGAAATAATCTGATGCTGAAAAAAGAGTTTTACTCCCTGCTGCAGCTTCATCTGCATCACAACACACACACACACACACACACACACTCACACACACACACACACACACACACTCACACACACTCACACACACACACACACTCACACACATAATCCCCTGTGTGGGACCTCAGGGAGTCCTGATTCTCATGTAAAAGCTGCAGGTCCTGTTGCTGTTGCTGTTGCTGTTGCGGCTCATTCTGAGCTGCAGAGACCTGAGACCACGTCAGCTCCTCTCTCTGCTCCACCATGGCGGCAGCAACCAGGCCCTTCTCCATCCACAGGATCCTGGGTCCGGACCCGGAACGACCCGGAAACGCGAGGCTGCACCGGCCCTGGACAGGTGAGGGAGCCTGGCTCTGATTGGCCAGAACACACAGGTAGAAACACAGGTGTGTGTTACTGGATGTGATCGAGTTCAACAGCTTCTGCTCGCGCTGATTCGACCTGTTAAAGACTGAAAATCCAAAACGTTTTAGTTGTTAAATGGAATCACAATTTACGTTTTCTTTAAGTTGGTTTGTTTCTTATCTCATATCATTTATTGGCCTAATTTATGTGGTTTTCTTCCAAACTTGAGAATTTTTGAGTTTTTTAGAGTTTAATTTTTTGACGTAGTGGAGGGAGAAGAAGAAAAAGGTGAAATAATAAATGTATTTATTGTTAAGCTGAGAGAAAATGTTTAAAAATGAAAAAATACAGAATTTGACAGAAACTTTTTACCTGAAAATGATAATTTTATATATTTAATCCAGCTAGAATATAAAACTAGTTGTGATGTTTTTGATTTTTAAACCTTTATTATCAGTTAAACTTATTGTTAAACCACATGATGTTTTTACATTATCTCTGTAACTAAAACTACACATTTGGTGTTTAACTGCACATTATTAAAATAAATATTTAACAAAAGGTGATGAAATAACTGATGTTCAATAGAAGTAAAAGTGTTTTAGATTAAGTTACTATACAAGTTTATTACTACGACAAAAGTTTCTGATCTAATGAACAGTAATTTATGTGTATTCTATTCTAATATATAATAATTTTTTTGTTTTCAATCTTTGATCATCATCTGTTTTTAATCGTATGTTGATGATTTTACTGTTTTATGTAAAGTTTTAATTAATCGTGGTTTAGTAAAATACTAAAAACTCTGAATCACACAAGAAAACTTCAGCTACGGCTGGAATAAAACTATAAAGTTATGGAGAAAAAATACAGGAATTCACCAACAAATTATCTTTTGTTGAGATTTATACGTACAAAAACATTTTAGTTGTCGTAACTTAAAATGTTGAGTTTTGATGCATTTTAAAAACTTATTTTATTTTATTTTAAAAATCACAATTTGAAGTTATTTTAAGATCTTTTTTTTTTTACAAAAGGTCATTTATTGACCTAATTTAACGAAGTTTTCTTCAAAAAGTAAGAGTTTTAGAATTGTTTTATTTTGTAAAGTTTATTTTCATGATGTGGTGGAGAGAGAAGAAGAAAAAAGAAAAACAAGAAAGAAAAAGGAAAATTTGCACATTTTTAAAATGAATTTGTTTATTGTTCATTTATTTTTTTCTTCTGATTTTTGTATGAAACCATACGACATAAAAAACAACATAATTTTACTGTTAACACTTTGCTAAAAATAAAAATTTACCTCAATCAGCTGCAGAACATGTTTACTGACTTAATTAAACTTATAGGAGAAGTTTAATTAAATAAAATCTAAGATTCTATTTTTGTTCTGTTTTTATCTGTTTAGCAAAAACTGGTAAAAATTATTTAAATTATTTCTAATGATCAATGACAAACTGTCATGTTACAATGAAATTCTAATTAACTTCAGTTTAACTTTAAATAAACATAAAGCTAAGGTTTTACATTTAGATCGTGTTAAATCATCATTAAATCAGTTTTTATACATTTTATGTCAAACTGTGAAACTCAAACCTGTTATTAAATGTATTTAATGAGTATAATAATAATTAATTCGTGACGATGAACCTCGTGTTTTACTTTGTGAATCCAGATGTTGAAGCAGAGAAGGAGAAAAAAGAGCAAAGTTTCTGTTCTCAGCATCATCATCTTCATCTTCATCACCATCAGCTGACCTCTCCCAGACACACCTGTAACTGGTTTATAGGACGAAGACCACGCACGGCCTTCACCCACCAACAGGTAACCTGTCAATCAACCTGTCAATCAACCTGTCAATCAACCTGTCAATCAATCAACCTGTCAATCAATCAACCTGTCAATCAATGAATGAGACACATCTGAGATTTTCTTTCATTCACTGAGTTAAAGACAGTAAATATATAATTACTGTTATGTTTGTGTGTGTGTGTGTGTGTGTGTGTGTGTGTGTGTGTGTGTTGCAGGTGAATGTGTTGGAGACTGTGTTCCAGGTAAATCGTTACCCAGGCATCGAGCTGAGGGAACATCTGGCAGAGAAACTGGATCTGGATGAGGATCGAATACAGGTACACACACACACACACACACACACACACACACACACACACACACACACACACACACACACACACACACACACACACACACACACACACAGTTACACACACACAGTTACACACACACACACACACACACAGTTACACACACACACACACAGGTACACACAAACACATACACACAGGTACACACACACACACACACACACACAGGTACACACACACACACACAGTGTAATTTTAACAAAACATTTTTACTGTAGTTAAACAGCTGCTGACGTGTCGCTGCTGTTTTATTAACAAGTATTTCATGTTTAAAGTTGGATTTTAGACAAACATTCTCCTGCCACTGATGTTCCTGCTGCTTTTGAATGAAATAATTTCTCATCTTCATGTTCGTTTATTTATTAATTTATTGATATTTGCCAATAAATAACTGAAGGAGGTGTGAGTGTGAGAGTGAATGGTGTGTGAATGGTGTGTGTGCCCCACGATTGGCTGGCGACCATCTGGGGTGTATCCCTGCCTCTCGCCTTAACGCGCTGGGATAGGCTCCAGCAGACCCCTGCGACCCCGAAAGGGAATAAGCGGGATAGACAATGGATGGATGGATGGATAACTGAAGGATTAAAGTGATTAAACATTGAACCTTCACAGATACGGTCAAAGTAAAAGTGAGTTTTATGACTTTTTTTTGTTTTTCCAGATCTGGTTTCAGAACCGGCGAGCCAAGCTGCGGCGTTCGCTCAGAGAAACGCGGCTCCGCCTCGTCCAGGCGTTCCACCTGGGGGTCAAACCAGAGGTCAGAGGTCACGCCAGGGACGCGCCAGGCGGACTGGACCCGACCTGGTCTACGGCTCAGAGCTGAGGAGGATTTACTGCAACGCTTTCCTCCAGATTTTATTAGTGGTTAAAAAAATCACAATTTGTCTTGATCTTGATCATAAAACATTAAATAATGATCAAACAAAGAGTGAGTTACACAAAGGACATTAGAGATGAAACTTTATCTAATTATCTCTGAATCCATGTGTATCTGTAATATTAAATAATATTAATATGTGAATATATTTCTGTTGTAAGTTGTATAAAGTTTAATTAAAGTATTTGAATCATGTGTCTGCCCATTCGTTTTAACCATTAACACACAAGCATTTTTGTCTCATTAAGATGTTGTGAGTTTGATGAATATTACTGTGTTTGTACATATTTTAACTGTTGATATGTTCACCAGATCAAATAGAAAGAATCATACAAACACAAACACGCACATTTTTCTCAGTTTTCATCTTGCATTGAAACAAAATACTGAATTCATGATGTCAAATCATGATATATAATGATATATTTCTACTATTTGTTTAAAAAATGCTAAACAAATACCAGTAATAAAGGGGTAAAATACTCTTTATTTCCTATACCTGCTCTCTATCCTACTATAATAATATATTTCTCTTAAATATCGATATTTAACTATAGTCACGGTTAGGACAAATAGTTATAAAAGACATCACAGTATCAGTATTAGTAGTAAAATAAAACAAGGAGAATCAATATAAACTCAACTCATTTATACATATATTTACATTTAACATTTAATATATATTTATATAAGTTTGTTGATATATGTATAAATATTTTTATAAACATAAATATAAATATATATAATTGTATTGTTGTGTGTCTGTTTCTAAAAATACAATAAATAAATTGTCTGTATATATATCTATATACGGATTGGAATCAAATCAATAATCAATAACTCATTGTATTTGTAGCCGCACGTGATTATTTCTTTAAAAAACCAAAAAAAGACGAAAGAAAAAAAGGAAAATAACGCGGCCGCCGCTGATTGGTCGAGCCGTGCCCTGCGCGTGTCCCCGGAAGTGAAAGCAGCGGACTGATGAGTGTCTGGAGTGCAGGAATCTGTCGGTAGCGTTCTGTGTGCAGCGGTTTTTTTTCTAAATTAGAAAAAAAAACAATGGACACGCTGAATAAACTGAAACAGTTTGACGCTTATCCCAAAACTCTGGAGGATTTCAGGGTGAAGACGTGGGGCGGCGCGACCGGTGAGCGGCTTTAATTCATCCCCGGAGCGGCTAGCGGCTAACAACAAGGCTAACCGCTCCGTTTATCCTCTAAATTACACAAAAACACGTCTAACATGTGAAGTTACAGCCATGGCGTCGCTAATACAACGCTGTCTGGGGGGGAACCGACGCGTTTAGACGTTTAAAATCGAACAATAACTTGGAATTACAACAGGAGTAGTGGGTGAAACCTGCTCCGTGGGAAGAACCACACCGGTGTTCCGCCTCAGCGAGCGACCGTGTTAACCGGTGACCCCGCCGTTGCTAGGTTGCTATGGAGCGGCTGGTGGCATCGGCGCGTTAGGCTGGAGGTCACCGGATAACACGGGCACCTGTTGGACCGCGACACCGGCGTACGACAAGTCAGACTTTTTTATTAAATTATCTGTGTATGATGTGAGCATCAAACTTGTTAATAATACTAATAATATTGTAATAGATTACAATGAACTCGCTTATTCTTTGTAGTAACCTTTTATCAATATTTATATTTACATTTATTATTTATTATTATTATTATTATTTAATGGGACATTTCACCTCAAATTTGTTGTTATAACAAACTTAATTTTTGTTCCATTATTCTCAGTCATGAATTTTCCATATTTAACATAAAGCTGTATAATGGTGTTAAATTTTCTGTAAATCTATATATTTCACATAAAAAGTATGTTAAAGTTTATAGAATATTCAGTTTAAATCACTACAAGCAAAACACATTTGGTTTAAGTCGATTATTATTAAAGTAAAATGCCAAAATGTGATGATTTCATGACTATGTTTAAAAATAATAATCTAATATATTTGGGTAAAAGAGGAGGAAAAATCTAATGTCATTATATTCTTGATCAAAAAAACAGATTTTTGATTAAAAAAAAACATGAAAATAATGAAAATTATTGGAGGCAAAAACAGAAAAAAATGTAAATTAACCACATATATATTGGTTATATATCACTTTTATAGATTAAAGACAAACAAGCAATGAAATTAAAGTTGAATTTGTTTCATGACAGAATTGTACCAGAATATCCACAGTATAATAAATATAATATATAATAAGTACGTATTCACAGTCCTTTAACAATAATCTAAATGAGGGAACGTTGGACCTATAAATCCATAAAATGACATTTATGTTCATAGTCTGTCGCCCCAGTGCATGCTGGGAAGCTGCTCTACACAACTATGTGGTATAAATTCAATCATGTGAGCGGCGGTCGATTTTATTGGTGATGCGTTCATGGTCGGTCGGTTATTTTGAGATAAAATCATCTGCAGGGACGTTTCTGTTCCTGGAAAAGGGCTTCAGTCTTTTTACAGTCGCTCGACCAGGAAATATCATCAGAAATTAGATTATTCATAAGGTAGAAACTAGAGGAGGCGTTAATAACGGATTATATGACACGTATAAATAATGGGCTCGTAAAAACACAGAGAAATGCAGCCTGTACTCAGACGCTTTTGTTAAAAGCTGGTTGAAAAAGCAAATATGTTGAATGAGAATTAACAGGTTGGTGTTGGCCTGGTTTAATTATTCCATGTTTAAAGAACAGGGGCCACATTTATGTACTTTTTATGGAATTATGTATAGTAGAGTGAAAGTAATAATGGAACTTAATGAAATTGTTGGAAAATCTTCACTATTTTGCTCATGTTCTATGTACTTTCTTTAATTCTTTTAATGTCCCAAGATCATTGGAGCTTTTGTTGAGATTATTTTTTTCTCCTTGAAAGAAACTGCTCAAATTAAGGTTAATATTAATTTATTTCTGTCTAATGATGAACAGTTATTAACATGGTAATGACAAAAGTCTGAAACTTCTTTGAGCTGCAGATGAAGTAGAGCCGTGGATGTTTAACAGATTTCCTGCTGCTGTGAGTTAATTTAAAACGTTTTAAAGAGGTGAATGTTGTGTTTTTTCTCACATATCTGCATGTTTTTCTGCAGTAACGCTCATCAGCGGCGTCATCATGTTGATCCTGTTTGTGTCTGAGCTGCAGTATTATCTCACTAAAGAGGTGAGTCCCCCACATCATCTATATATAATATTATAATAAATATATTTATCTAGAATTTTATTAAATCTTTTCATTTCATTAAATACACACAGCTCTGCCGCTTTTTTGTCTGCACCATTTTACTCATAAAACAAGGAAATTTTCTGTATTTATTTGTGACGAGAGGACGACAAATCTATCCTGTGATGACTTTCAAAATAAAAGCTCTTGTCTTTCTAAATATTTTAACATACAACTTCAAAGGAGAACAGCTACCAAAAAAGATTTAAAATAGGAATAATAGGACTGTCTGTGCTGATTCAGTTTGTTCTTTGTGAATAACGTCGGCCTCCGACCGTACGGACAAAGAGAAGAGGCCTGTTGTCCTTTATAAAAAAAAAAACTTTTAAATAAACCTCCTGACAAAAACGTGCAGATTTCCTACTGTCATTGAACCCGTTGCTCTTTTCTGCTCCATAAATAAAATGTAAAACATTAACAAACCCTGTTATACAATGAAAAAATGTTTTTTCAGTAATTCGAGAGGCTTCAATAAATTTTATTTTATTTTATTTATATAATTATACTTATAGAATAATCATTTTAAGAATAAATATTTAATTGGTATTTTTTATGAAAAAGAAGCTTCACGGAATTAAATGTTCTATTGAAATAACTTAGTTTTCGTATGTCGAGTGGTTGCGTAAAAAATTAATTTAACTCCTTTTTTAAGTTGATTAACTTGAATGTAATGTACTAATATTTTTAGATACTTGCAGAATATTTTTAAGTAGAATAAAATTTTCCAAGAGATTTCTACTTGAGTAATTTATTAAAAATGAAAATTTCGCAGAGAAACTGGTTCAAACCACGACAGAATGACAGAAATGTATGTACTTGTTTTAGATACAGAACTTTTCTCTCTGAATCATTACTTCTTAGACACGCAGTGTGTTGTTGACTGGAGTTTTATTGTTGTAAAAACAACAAAAACAGCCTCATGCTGGCGTTTCCTGTTCTACTGGTTCGATGATTCATGTGCTGAAAAAACAGCAAATCAACACCTAAAGATCTTTATCTTCAGAGGTTTGTATTAATGAATGAGAAGCAGAAACATGTTGAGTCTGATCCTTCAAATTCAGTAAATCTGATAATCTGAGCACATTGTCAGAATCAGAACAAGTTTCTCTACATAGTTAAAGCTAAATTGTGGCTGGGATGAGTAAAGTAGAAAGATGAAAATTCTATTTTATTATTTTTGGTCACCATCATCACATCCCATAGGCTCCTATTATAACCATGGACCTTGATCAAAAACTATATTTCCTATCAAAATGTGGAATAATTATTATCATTAATACACAAGACGTGTGTCTACAGTTTAAGGTCTAAATGGAGTCTCTAAGTAAAAGTAAGACACAGCAGTACAAATAATGATTATTTATTTTTAAACTTCATCCCATTCATTCTCTATGAGGAAAAAAATGCTCAGTTTTTCATAACTTATGTCAGAAAAACAAAAATATTTGCAGATAGAAGTAATGGCACACCATTTCTTATCAAGATGATAAAAATAAGATAATTTCCTTTGAAATCCATCTGGGGGAGAATTACAAAAATCTCCAAAACATCATATACACAAATCTGCCTCAAAGACATGAAACTGTCATGAAAAAAAATAATTTAATTCTCCAGGTAAAAATGTCATGTGCAGCACGTTTCTATGCATTAGAATCTCAGTATAAATGACATAAATCAAACCTGACGGGTTAAACAGCACTTGTCTGCTTGTTTTGGCAGGAACATTAAAACCAGGAGGATGATGTGTCGTCCTGTCACATCAGGAGGAGCTTTGACACTAATGCTGTGATTTTATGAATGTGTGTTTGCTGCAGGTCCATCCTGAGCTGTACGTCGACACGTCGCGAGGCGACAAGCTGAAGATCAACATCGACGTCATCTTCCCACACATGCCCTGTGCCTGTAGGTGTAGCTTAGCTTAGCTTAGCTTAGCTTAGCTTAGCTTCCTGGTGCGGCTGCAGCTTTGTTTACTCGTGAGTTTTCTGAACGTCCTGTTTTCTGGTTCCAGATCTCAGCATAGACGCCATGGACGTGGCCGGAGAGCAGCAGCTGGACGTGGAACACAACCTGTTCAAACAGCGTCTGGACAAGGACTACAAGCCTGTCAACCAGGAGGCGGAGAAACACGGTGACCTTTGACCTCATGCCGGGTCACCTTTAGTAATTCACCTTAAACTAGTGTTTTTAATAGGGTGGTTTAACAGGTAACAGTGAGTGGAGGAAACATGAGGCATGTTTTTCAATGAACAAAATCGATTACAAGTACAATTTTCCTGTAATTTGTTTTGTGATTGTTTGTTTGTCTGCTGATGATAACGTCATATCTCCTTGTCCAGAACTCGGTAAAGCAGACGATGGGGAAGAGTTTGACCCGAGCACGTTGGACCCGAACAGATGTGAGAGCTGCTATGGTGCTGAGACTGAGGATTTAAAGTAAGACACACACACACACACACACACACACACACACACTGTATAGTGTCACCCTATTACAATAATGGCTTAATCATTTTTTTCAAGTTTTTAGGAAAACTTTCCTAAATGCAGGAAATATTATGTTTATGAATTGTTTGTTTGTGATTTCACTACCATTAAAGATTTTAAATTATTATTAAAGTATAACTTAATAAATTCAGACTCATTTGGTCTTGATTTGAATATTACATTTTTGCATTTAAATTATTTATTTTTTTAACATGTATTTTATTTTTATTTCATACTATGTTTTTATTTCTAAATTATGACATTTATAATGTAAAATAATATAAAAAATAAACTTTAAAAAATGTTCCTATGTTTTATATTTTATTCCTTAATTTTGACTTTTGAAAAAATTCCATGTGACGATATTCCATGTTTTACTTTTTTTTATAATTTTCTCAGAATTATTTTAATGCAAATGTAGCTCACATTTTAACCAAATTTTTATAAAAGTAGAAATAGTAGTAGTGAAATAATAAAGAATAAATGACTATTAAACATATCTGAAAGTAAAGTACCATAAGTATATATACATATTTATTAATGATTTATTTCATGCTCAGCCCTTCATATTAATTTATTATTAAAACATCACCTGATAACTGATGACTAAATTCCTGTAAATCATTACATCCTAAAGTCTTTATCTCACCAGTAGAAACTGATTCTAGAATCATGTTTAAGCTTCTTCTGGATTCTTGAAGCAGCCTCCATCATGAAAGATGGTAAATTGTGATTTTATCCTAAAGAATAACGTAAAAAAACCCTCAAACGTCCTCAATGAAATGTCCATTGTCCTGTAGGACATAAAGAGTCTGATCCTTTACCTCAGGATAAAGGTGATTTTACCTGATGATTTAGGACAAAAACTCACTTTTAGTCAGAAAATGACTTCTAGCATTATTTTAATAGGGTGATGATATGATGTGTGTGTGTGTGTGTGTGTGTGTGTGTGTGTGTGTGTGTGTGTGTGTGTGTGTGTGTGTGTGTGTGTGTGTGTGTGTGTGTAGATGCTGCAACACGTGTGATGACGTGCGTGAGGCCTACCGGAGGCGGGGCTGGGCGTTCAAGAGCGCCGACACCATCGTGCAGTGTAAGAGGGAAGGGTTCACGCAGAAGATGCAGGAGCAGAAGAACGAGGGCTGCCAGGTGTACGGCTTCCTGGAGGTCAACAAGGTCAGCGTGGCTTCATTTAACAGGGTTAACAGGCTTTAACAGGCTGTAGGTAACAGTGAGTAGAGGAAACAGGCTGTACAGGTACATTTAAAGATTTATAACAAATTATACAAGTAGCTCTGACACTGTTATCTGATTGGTCAACAAGAGGTTTAGAATAAACTCAAAATCACAGCACAACTTCTTTATATCACTTTTATTTATATATATATATATATGTGTGTGTGTGTGTTTGTGTATGCTTGTATACATATGTGTGTGCTTTATTTGTTCTCAAGTAAATTTGATGATTTGAGTTGTCACAAGTTGAAATAGTGAGAAAAATTAAACTAAACTTTATTTTTTGAATAATAGATAAAAACGGTTTAAACTCACAAAGAAACACAAAAACATTCATCAACTTTCTCATCCTACTACTTTAATATGAATTAATTTAATATTATTAATTATTTAATATTTTAGGTGGCGGGAAATTTTCACTTCGCTCCAGGAAAAAGTTTCCAACAGTCTCACGTCCACGGTAAGAATGAAAACACACACACACACACACACACACACACACACACACACACACACACACACACACACACACACACACAGCTGTTAATCTCAGTGAATCATCAGTGTTTTGTTTGATTGTAAAACCTTTGGTGTAAATCCCTAAATTTCCTGTTTTATGCATCAGAGTTTTACCTTTTTTAGGTTAAAATGTATTTAAACTTTGTCAAATGTTTAATCTGCTTTATAAACTTTAAATTCCAATAAAGACTAAAATAACCACAAAATCAACATTCATAATCAATAACACCAAACAAAACCCAGAACAAAGAACAAGTTTCTGCAAAAAGAGAAGAAATTCATGTATTTAGACGCATTGATTATTCAAATACATACATAAATATATTTTCACAATATTTTACCTTTTCCAAGGACGTAAAATGATGATATGATGATAAAATGATTCTAGTTCCTTCATATTAGAGATAAATGGTGTTCAGAAGCTTGTGGTATATTCTTGTTTTATTAATTCATTCATTCATCCCTAAAGCATCATTATATCACATCATGATGAGTCTTAAAGGCTCCTTATATTAATTTTTAGTTTTATTTCACTTAAAAACACCGTTTCCTCACCTCTTTTTTCTCTGTTTTACGCTGTCGTTCGTCTTCCTTCGTAATAACCTCTCTCTCTTTCTCCTTTATCTGACGTTATGTTTGTTCTTTGTTTAATGTTGTTAATCTTTTCTCTGTTGAAAGGTTCAATCATCTGTTTTGTGAACGTAGAACAGGAAATTAACAGCAACCAGCGACACGTTTACGGACAAAAGAGTAAAAATCTGCAGCTTTTATTAGCCGATAAAATGATAAAATACAGATTTTAGATCCTGAATTACAATGTTGAGAAAAATTTTTTTTTTTTAAATCACTTTACAGAAAATAAAGGAAAAAAGGATATAAGCTTTTCAAAGAAATGCTTTGATTTATTGAGAAAATAAAACTAATATTTAGTAGAAACATGCCGATAACAGAATATTTTTCTTAATTTTCTCTAAATAATAATAAAAAAAACAAATACTTTATTCACATTTTGATTTTAAGATCTAATAAAATCATAATAAAAAAATAAAAAAAAAACATTATTACTGGTTTAAAAAATTTGATTTTACTTTGAAAGGGTCTTTAAAAAATCTTTTATTCTGTAATTCCTTCCTTTTTATTCAGTTTTCTTTCTTTGATTCATGTCTGCTTTTACTTCTTAAATGTTGTCATAGAACTTTTTCCTATAATATAAAGTGCAGTACAAATTTCATTATTACTTTTTTTCAATATTTAATAAAATTAAATCGACTGAACATTTTTCAACTTGTTAAAAATATCATCTGTTGCTGTTAGTTTCCTACTCGTCATACACCTCTAATAAATGAAATAGATAAATTCAATAGAAAAACAAGCTGGTTGACTGTATTTTAAATAGTTTTGTTTGGTTTAATACGTGAATGTTTCGCAGCAGAAACAAGAGACAAGAATCACAGATGAACCGCTTCACGTTCACCATGCACCAAACCGTCATTAAAGCTGCTTCCTGTGTCTGAGGCTGCACATCTTATTCTGGCATCGATTATGCACATCTGAGTTTTTAAAGCACAGAAATCTGATGTGAAATCTGTATATAACTGTATAAGTGAGCCAGGTAAGTCTTAGAAAGCATGCATCAGTAAAAGTAGATATCTAAAACACACGCAGCTGCTAAACATAAAAACCAAAGATCCCTGGTTGTGCAGCCACTCATTAACACAGAACATGACGTTGGATGTTTTCCTGCATCATTATAGTGACTCTTCTCTCTTCTTTCTGCAGTGCACGCTGTGGAAAGTAAGTCCTCCTTTCTTTGCAGATATTTATTTCATTAAAAAATTAAAAAAAATTCACGTTGCAGCACATTAACCCTTTATTTTTATTATGGGAAAGTATTGCAAGTATTTAATTTATGCTTTTTTATATGAAGTGGAAACATCAAGGTGGCTGTTTTTTTTTTTTTTTAACAAAGCACACCATAAATATAAATTATTTAAATATATATATATATATATATATATATATATATTTATTTTGGGTGTTTTTTGTGTATTTTTTGTATAGTTACAGTTTGGTAGAAACAGACTGACACAATAATACAATTATTTATATACATATATGTATAAATATATTTATACATATATGTATATAAATATATATTTAGTGTTTATAATGTTAATATTGTGATTTTTTTTGTATGTATTTTATATATACACGTGTGTGTATGTATATGTTAAGTGTGTGTGTGTGTATATATATATATATCATAACATGATTTTGCATATATATATTTTTTTTATTTAATTTTTAAATATATTGTATATTATGTTCGTCTGCTGGTATATTCTTCGTTCTTTTTAGTTTTTATCCCTGAACTTTGATTCTCTGTTGTGTATTTCCAACATAAAACTGAAAAATAACACTAAAAAGCTGTTAATTCAACATTTATTTAACAGAATTTCCCATAATTCATCATCAATGAGATCACTATACAGTAACGGGTTTAATAGGAATCTCCTCTGTAGTTTCTGAGATGGAAAAATGTTTTTGATTCACAGATTTAAAGAACTTTTATTGATCTGGATCTTGTTCTGAACTGAATGTTTGTCTCTGATCCACTTGTGTGTGACTCTTGGCTTCAGCTTTTATATATTTTCTTTCTTTTTCTGACAGTTCTGTCACTTTCAGAAACGCGTATCATGATAAAACACAGCTGATCAATACGTGGCCCGCGGGCCCAAACCCGGCCCCTAAAAGGGTCCAATCTGGGCCCTAAAGGCCTAAACTATTTACAGTTTGATTAGTAAATGGTTTGTAAAACAGGAAAGCTGCAAATACCAAATATTATCAGTGCACTGCGAAAAATTAAATCTTATCAGGGGAAAATATCTTTAATACACTTAGCTCCATATTAAATAGAATTATCTTGAATTGGTAGACATTTTTACAAAATGTGAGATAAAAAAAGTCAGAATTAATTTAAAAAAATGACATAATATGAGATATAAGACGAAAGTGACCAACTAAAGGAAAAAATAAACCTTAAATAAAAGAGAATTATCTGCCAATAGAATAACATTTTTCAAAACAATTCTACTCAAACAAGATATTTACACTTAAGATTTCATTCATTTTAATATGGAATGTCATCTCTGCAGTTTTGTAAATACTGTAAAAATGTTTAATTTATTTCTCTACATAAAGAGGAGACGTTTGTAGAGGTTATTAATAAGGTTTATTTTCACTGGTCTGACCCACTTCAGGTTAAATTACATTGGATGTTGCTGATGAGTTTTTTACCATTACTGTTCTAAAATAAGCAAATTAACGTGATATTTCTTGTTTTTTTTGTGTGTGTGTGTGTGTTTTTTTGCAGTTCACGACCTGCAGAGTTTTGGCCTGGACAACGTGAGTGACACAGATTCTTAATTTAATAATAAAGGTGGTTGATTACTGTATGTTCATCATAATGCTCCGTACTAAAAGACTCAGTCTGAGTTCTGTGTCATTACTGTATTTAACACACACATAAGGAACCTAACTATAGGGGAGGGTTAATATACACACACAGATAGAGGGGTAATGTCATCAATCAAACCATCAAAGTCCTCATCCTCTGTTTCTGATTCCAACAGCAGCTAAATCTCCATCAAACATGCCAGCTTCACTTTCTTCACCATCAGTCACTTTCCACTGATCCGGTCTTTGCTCTGTGATCCACTGATCCAGTCTTTGCTCTGTGATCCACTGATCCAGTCTTTGCTCTGTGATCCACTGATCCAGTCTCTGCTCTGTGATCCACTGATCCAGTCTTTGCTCTGTGATCCACTGATCCAGTCTTTGCTCTGTGATCCACTGATCCAGTCTTTCTCTGTGATCCACTGATCCAGTCTTTGCTACAATCCATGCCCACACTTCCCCCTACATACATACATAGGGCGCACCTTACATTTGGAAGGAAATATAAGACTTTAATGTGGCCTCATAGTCGTGAAAATACGGTAAATGATTTAATTAGTGAACTTTTTTTGAATCCACGATTGATTCCGGCGTCTACTCCTGCAGATTAACATGACTCACCTGATCAAGCACCTGTCCTTCGGGAAGGACTACCCCGGCATCGTGAACCCTCTGGACGGGACCGACGTCACGGCGCCACAAGGTCAGTGTGTGTGATAGGAGATGGAATTAACTTTATCGACAACGTCATTCCTGACGAGTCGTCCAGTGGAAACTACAGAGAGAAATCTGTAATCCAGTTTTTACTGTAGATATAAAAGTTAAAGATGTCAACATCATGAATATGGTTTTAATATTTCCTATAAAATGGAGGCTTTAAGTGAATTTTGTTCAAAAACTTGAATTAAAGCTATCTGTAATTAACATTCTGACTAGAGGAACTAAAGTTTAAGTGATTCTAATGAAAATGTGTTAAAATTTCTACAACTAGAGGATAGATAACTACAATATTTATATATAAATATTAAGACGGGAAAATATCTTTAACTGGAATTATGACAAACTGCTGTGAAACACTTTACATTTAGTGTTTAAACCAAAGCTTTACTATGAAAGAGATTTAAGTTAAATTTTTCAATTGAAAACAAAGTGTTTTTTGCAAGTTGGAAACACCTACATTTTTTTACTTCTTCATCCACTATTTTTTTTTTCTAAATGACAAATTCAACACAATCGTCCATAAAAACTTTGCAAACTCCACAAAAAAACAGATTTCAGAGTAGTTTATACAACTTTATTATACAGCTGGTCTTCATTTTTTAAAATCACGTATCTGAATCAAACTTCAGGTTTGTAAGAATGAAATCCTTCTTTCAGCTTTTTATTTAACACCAAATGTACAAAAAGAGAGGGAAGGACCAGAGGCCAGTTCCAGGACCCACGTTAACGGACCAGAATGCAGCTACATGATGATTTTTGGGGGGTTTATTAAAAAGGAGAAACTCGCCTCTTCATTCCTTCTCTGCCTTCATGTAGAAACATCTGGAGTTTTTCCTTCCAGATAAAAATCACATCCACTCTTAAAAAAACAAAAACAAACATTTGACAAATCCGAACCTTTTATTGACAAAACTAGATTGCACGTAGAGATCGCGGTAATTACAGAAACATCGTCCTCAGCAGCGGATCCCCATCCCGATGGCCATGAAGGTGCCGAACGTGCCCCCGCTCTGCATCATGGTCTTCCCCACGCCCCCCATCAGCTCCCGGCCCCGCATCCCGATCCTGGAGAACAGAAAGAGGGTTTAGTTTGGATTCAGAGTTAAAGAGTGAAGCAGGTTTAAGGCACAAAGACTTAAACTGAAGAACTTTGATGTACAAGTTTAAGTCTGCTTCAGATTTACATGCACATGTTTTAGCTGTTTAATGAAATCCATTAATTGATTAGTTAATCAGTGTTTGTCAAAGCTGCAGATTGAACCTAAAATGTCTTTTTTTGTCCACAACCCAAAGATCATCAGTTTACTATTATAGAAGAATAAAGAAACCAGGAAATAACCAGAGAACAGAAGCTGGAACCAGAGAATCTGGAGATTAAATACATGACACATACATGATTATTAAATTAGCAATATTTTCAATAGACAGATTACCACTGACAATTAACAGATCAAATATTCACCTTAATTGACTTACGTTAATTTAATTTACTATAGTTATAAAAGATAAAAAACTGATGATTTGAATTGAGGCATTTTCTTTAAAGATTAAAAATGTATTAATAGATGATGAAGATAGTTGATCAACTTTAATAGTAGTAGTTGACAATTAGTTGATATTTAACTAATCGTTGCAGCTCTACTAATCATGAGTTTCCAATTTCTTTTTAAAAGAAAAAGCTTTAGATTGTTCTATTTCACAACAGCCGTTAATAAGCAAAACACCAATTTTAAGAGCTGATAAAACAAGAACAACATAGTAAAATCACTAGAAAGAAGTCATGAAAAAGAAGCGTGACCATCCTGTTTTACCAGAATTAGTCAGTGACTAACATCAAAATGAGTTCAGTTTGGAGCAAAGATCCAACTTAAAGCCACAAAAAGAGATTAGAAGTCTGGAAGTGATACTCGACAAATGATTTTACTTGTGTATATAAAAAGGCAAATCTAATAAGTCTGCTTGATAAATTCTTTAATAATAATTAAACCGTTAAATTACCGGAGACAGGAGAAGGTTCCAAACATGGCTCCAGCTGCCATGCCCACAGCGAAGCCCATCATGAAGCCCATCTTGACCCGGTTGAAACAGCTGGGCTGAGTCTGACCGTACGGACCCACAGCCACCGGCATCTGGAGGGGAGGGGGATGGGTTAGAGGGGGGGGGTCTGAGACCTGGTCTCTAGAGGAGGGGGGGTCCTGAGACCTGGTCTCTAGAGGAGGGGGGGTCCTGAGACCTGGTCTCTAGAGGAGGGGGGGTCCTGAGACCTGGTCCTGACCCGGTCTAATGACTGGAACACACATTTATTCTGCAGCTTCATTAAATCCTCATTACATTTAACCTCTATTTAGTTCAATTTGTGGTAATTATTCACTATTTGCTTATTAGTGCATTTTTTTTAAATTGAAGCACAATATTTAACTATAGAATTTAGGAATAAATCTCATTTTTCCTTTTGAAACATTCCAGTCATGTCACAGGTAAAATATTGATAAATTACACTGTGTGTTATAGTTGGGTGTCAATAGCATAAATAGTGTAAAATAATTCTTTATTCATGTTAATATAGATTAAAAACTTGCTCAGAAGTATGAATTTATGACTCTTCTGTCAAATTTTAACCTTTTAATCTGCTGCTTGAGAAAAAAACTTCAGAATAGAATTATCAGCAAAATGTCAATTATTAAAAGTACTCATTCAGAATCATTAATATGAGCATTTAATCAATGTGGAGCTAATTTTAATAATTCTAATTCTTTAGTTTAAAATTATAGTCTATTATAATTATAATAGTAAAAATACTGCATTATAATTGACAAACCTAAATAAAATATACCAAGTTAGTATGTAAAATGCAAAAAAAATTATATATTATAAAAATATTAGCTAAGGCTGCCAGATAATATAAAGTATCATCAAACAAGTATTTAAAAGCACAAAATACCCCAAAACTGTACTTAATCACTTTCACCTCTGGTTAAAATTAAACTTTTTCGTCTTTAGCATTGACTCGTTTACTTTATTACACTAATCTGTTTATATCCAATCAATCGGATCAATTATTGCTAATCAATCACACCTGATACCTGTTGTCGTCTCGTGTTGATGACTCATCTTTTTTATTCCGTTAAACGGAATAAAACAGCGAAACGGAGTCAAACCTTCCCGTTTGTTGTGCTAACGTTAGCTTAGCATTACCCACTAGCCGCTAACGTCACCGTGGCCTTCACGACAAACTCGCGGGACGCGCGCGCTCACATACGCACGCGGCTTCCGTCCCGCACCGCCGCGGCCGAAGCGGGATCCTTCTTACCTTTTAAAACTGCGTGAGTGTGTAAAGCTGCGTCTCTGGTTCCTGAACGCTGATGTCTCGTCCTGCTCGAAAGCGCCGCCGCGGTTAAATGTCTTTCAGCAACGCTCCATAACCGGAAACAGGAAGAGACGCCGACCGGAAGCCGGAGTCAAGAGGAGAAAACCACGTGCGCGAGGGCGCGAACGGCGACGCCACGCGGCTCTTACGAGTCATTACATTCACACGTTGTATGAGTTATGAAATAAATTCATTAAAAAAGAACTTTATTCACCTAAAGGTCAAATGTATGTTTAGCAAATAAATGTATGCATATTAGCTCATTTTAACCAGAGAATTGTATATAAAAAAATAATATTCCAGACTTTACTGTGTCAACTGTCAACAAGTGAAGCTTCAGGGATATAGTGTTAGAGGTTTTAACTATATCATATATATCATTTATTTTATATCATATATGTGTATTATAATTATAACTTAATACTCATTATAAAGTCTTTTTTTTCTTTTATATTTTAAATATTAAAACTATATATATATACTTTTTTTTCTTACTATTTATTAGCATTTTCTCTCCATTCTGTCGATAATGCATACTGTGTATGCGGATCAACAAATTCTGCGAATTTGTACATTGTGTTGTGTGTTTTTTTTATTTTTTTAATTTTTTTTTATCTTCTTAAACTTTATTTTTCTTTTTCTTTATCTGTAACGCTGCAGTAACACACAAATTTCCCCGTTGTGGGATCAATGAAGTTTTTATCTATCTTATCTATCTATCTATTTTAAATATGTGCCCACCTTCATATTTTATTTTAAACATATTTTCTTTTTCTCTCCACAGCTTCAATGATGTACCAGTATTTTGTGAAAATTGTTCCCACCATCTACATGAAAACTGATGGAGAGGTGAGTCCAGTATTTAATTATGTTCATAACATTTATTTGACATGTGGAGATGTTGAAGTACAGTTAACACGAGTCTGTCAGACTTTTCTTAAGACATTTAGCACCTTTTTCCACTTTTTAACATAATCACCAACTTTTCCTTCAAAGCAGCAAAACATGACCTGAATAAATAAGTTTATAACGCTGTTATTTTCATTCTCTCAGGTGGTGAAATCCAACCAGTTCTCAGTCACCAGACACGAAAAAGTGGCCAACGGGTTGATAGGAGACCAGGGGCTGCCGGGCGTCTTCGTTTTATATGAACTGTCCCCGATGATGGTGAAATTCACAGAGAAACACAGGTACGAGAAGCATCATCCTCATTTAAATAGGTCAAAATATGTCATTTATCAAGATTAAAATGTCTGAAAAATGACTAAACCTGTGCTAAATATTTCGCTATGTTCAATCGTGTACTTTCATTTTCCAAAATGTTTCCAGCGATGAGGGAATTTTTGGAAATTTTAATTATTAATTTCATCAATCAACAAATAGAGTATATCTGCCTATTGTAGTTTTTATCAGTTTTATTTTTTTTAATATAGTACATTTGTCAAGGCAACATTCAGAAAAGTTATACAAGTTATTGTGTATTAAAAAAAGTATTATTATTATTTCTATAATAATTTTCTTTTTTAATTAAATTAACTCTGTCTTCCTCTTTCTGCTCAGATCATTCACACATTTCCTAACAGGTGTTTGTGCCATCATCGGCGGCGTATTTACAGGTAAAAATATGTGTATTTTACAAAAAATAAAGCATGAATAAAATGACATTAAATACACTGTGAATCTACATGTGCTGTCACACTTTACATGATCTTAAATCAAGAAGATTGATGTATCTATAAACCAGTTTTACGGTATGTTGATATTTTTAAGAGTAAAACAAATGTTGGTGCTTTTACTATAGTAAAAATAGATCAATATATAATTTATTTTACATAAAACAATGTAAAGGTCACTTTTTTTCTGTATGTGATCTGACACTTTTAATCTGTTTTCTGTCTTGTCTCCTCTCCTTGTGTCCTTGTCTCCTTGTCTCCTCTCTCCTTGTCTCCTTGTCTCCTTGTGTCCTTGTCTCCTCTCTCCTTGTCTCCTTGTCTCCTCTCCTTGTCTCCTCTCTCCTTGTCTCCTCTCTCCTTGTCTCCTCTCTCCTTGTCTCCTCTCTCCTTGTGTCCTTGTCTCCTCTCCTTGTGTCCTTGTCTCCTCTCCTTGTGTCCTTGTCTCCTCTCTCCTTGTCTCCTCTCTCCTTGTCTCCTTGTCTCTTCTCCTTGTGTCCTTGTCTCCTCTCTCCTTGTCTCCTTGTCTCCTCTCTCCTTGTCTCCTTGTGTCCTTGTCTCCTCTCCTCTCTCCTTGTCTCCTTGTCTCCTCTCCTTATGTCCTTGTTTCCTCTCCTTGTGTCCTCATCTCCTCTCTCCTTATCTCCTCTCTCCTTGTCTCCTTGTGTCCTTGTCTCCTCTCCTTATGTCCTTGTTTCCTCTCCTTGTCTCCTCTCTCCTTCTCTCCTTGTCTCCTTGTGTCCTTGTCTCCTCTCCTTGTGTCCTTGTCTCCTCTCCTTGTGTCCTTGTCTCCTCTTTCCTTGTCTCCTCTTTCCTTGTCTCCTCTCTCCTTGTCTCCTCTCTCCTTGTCTCCTCTCTCCTTGTGTCCTTGTCTCCTCTCTCCTTGTCTCCTTGTCTCCTCTCCTTGTGTCCTTGTCTCCTCTTTCCTTGTCTCCTCTCTCCTTGTCTCCTCTCTCCTTGTCTCCTCTCATCTTGTGTCCTTGTCTCCTCTCCTTGTGTCCTTGTCTCCTCTCTCCTTGTCTCCTCTCTCCTTGTCTCCTTGTCTCCTTTCCTTGTGTCCTTGTCTCCTCTTTCCTTGTCTCCTCTCTCCTTGTCTCCTCTCTCCTTGTCTCCTCTCTCCTTGTCTCCTTGTCTCTTCTCCTTGTGTCCTTGTCTCCTCTCTCCTTGTCTCCTTGTCTCCTTGTCTCCCCTCTCCTTGTCTCCTTGTGTCCTTGTCTCCTCTCCTCTCTCCTTGTCTCCTTGTGTCCTTGTCTCCTCTCCTTATGTCCTTGTTTCCTCTCCTTGTGTCCTCATCTCCTCTCTCCTTATCTCCTCTCTCCTTGTCTCCTTGTGTCCTTGTCTCCTCTCCTTGTGTCCTTGTCTCCTCTCCTTATGTGCTTTTCTCCTTGTGTCCTTGTCTCCTCTCTCCTTGTCTCCTCTCTCCTTGTGTCCTTGTCTCCTCTCCTTGTGTCCTTGTCTCCTCTCCTTGTGTCCTTGTCTCCTCTCTCCTTGTCTCCTCTCTCCTTGTCTCCTTGTCTCCTCTCCTTGTGTCCTTGTCTCCTCTTTCCTTGTCTCCTCTCTCCTTGTCTCCTCTCTCCTTGTCTCCTCTCTCCTTGTGTCCTTGTCTCCTCTCTCCTTGTCTCCTTGTCTCCTCTCCTTGTGTCCTTGTCTCCTCTTTCCTTGTCTCCTCTCTCCTTGTCTCCTCTCTCCCTGTCTTCTCTCCTTATCTCCTTGTCTTATCCCTCCTCGCCCCCCAGTGGCAGGTCTAATTGACTCCCTCATCTACCACTCTGCTCGAGCCATCCAGAAGAAGATAGAGCTAGGTAAGGCGTCCTAACAGCGCCCCCCGCTGGTGGCGACCCCCCACGCAGATGCAGGAGGGAGGAGCTCCGTTCTGGAACGTCTTTCTGGTCGAGTCAGATCTGAGCAGAGAAACACAGAGAGAGAAACACAGAGAGAAACACAGAGAGAGAAACACAGAGAGAGAAACACAGAGAGAAACACAGAGAGAAACACAGAGAGAGAAACACAGAGAGAGAAACACAGAGAGAAACACAGAGAGAAACACAGAGAGAGAAACACAGAGAGAGAAACACAGAGAGAGAAACACAGAGAGAGAAACACAGAGAGAGAAACACAGAGAGAGAAACACAGAGAGAAACCAGCTGAGCTTTAACGTCTGGGAAAACACGGAGATGAACTTCTGGAGTTTTTATTTTATTTTTTTGATCTGGAGCAGATTGAGGCTCCAGATTTCTTCTTCATGGGATAAAGGAGCCTCCTCCTTCCTTCCTTCCTTCTTCCCATTCACGTCCTGTTTCAGCTGCGCGTTTCTGATTTAAAGGAGAAAACACGTTTTCCTTTTCCTCATCAGTTTGATGGCGCGTTGATGAAGGTTTTTCCTGCGTTTTTCATTTATATCGAATCACGAGAGAAACAAAAACGTCTTCTCCAGATCATCAGAGATTTGTTCATGATCTCAAAAGTCACAAAATCAACGAATGATTCATCTAAATATTTAATATTTTTTCTCATTGTCAGCAAGTCCCAGTGTGTGTGTGTGTGTGTGTGTGTGTGTGTGTGTGTGTGTGTGTGTGTGTGTGTGTGTGTGTGTGTGTGTGTGTGTGTGTGTGTGTGTGTGTGTGTGTGTGTGTGTGTGTGTGTGTGTGTGTGTGTGTGTGTTCATATACTGTGCCATAGAGCTCCATTTTTTTGCAAAACCATTAAAACTCATCAAGGAGCTACACTGCTGCTCTGGGTGACATGTGCCTTCCTTCACACACACACACACACACACACACACACACACACTACAGCACCAGTTGCTTTTTAAACCTTTATAAAACATAAAATGCTCATTTGTGACTTTTCTTTACAGTAATAATCATGTCGTTGAACGATCAAGCGACAGGATTTTAATGGGATTTGTTGACAGAGAAAAAGTCTTAATATCACCTGATGAGTCAAAAAACTCGTTATGTCTGTTTCCATGACGACTCAGTAACAATTATCATATTTAATTACACTGCTGTTAGCTGATGAAGATGATGGTGTGTATGTGTGTGTGTGTGTGTGTGTGTGGCTCCATCTGGTGGTGAGGCTGCGTATTACAACACAGGAAATACAGAAGCTGCAGAAAACGTTCAGTATAAAAAATCCTTTAAAACGAGCTCGTTTTCCTTTGACAACAGAAAATAGATTTTAAGCCGCTGTGAGTTCGTCTGTCAGGACTTTAAGCTAAACTCAACGCTTCTGTCTTTTTCTCTAACTGAATCATCACAGACGTTAATTTTACCTTCAGGTGTGTTCATATTAAACCTTCATCCTCATCCTCATCCTCATCATCCTTCAGTTTTATGACGTATTTCGAACTCTTTATTGATATTATATATCCTGTAGACGCAGACTGGAGGAAACCAGCTGAACCAGAGTGATTCAGTGATTCAGTGTTGAACAACGTGTGAACGTGCTGCTTCTTCCTCATTCAACACAGCAGCGTGTTGTCAGTGTGTGGAGCCTTTACCACAGCTTCAGTCTTCTTTATTTCCTGACTCAGTGGTGTTGAGTCACCGTAGCAGATCCAGATGTTTCAGCTCTCGTGTTTATTTTTAGCCGATCCTTCGCCCGTCTGGAGACGGAATCTGATGCCAGAGACGTGTGGAATCGCTGCTTATAGGAATTCCTGCGGCTCTGGAATGCGGGAAAAAAACGTTTGAGTTTCCAGACGTCGTCGTCTTTTCTGTTTTCTCAAATATCAAATCTGCTGCAGAATTTATGGCCCAGTTCTGACTTTTATTTCCATTGTTTTTTCAGTTCTTACACTGAGACGTCAAATCTGGTCTGAAGGTAAAACTGAGGAGTCTGGACACGTGTTGTTAAAGGAATTATTATTATTAATTATTAAAGGACAGAAATATAATTGATCTAATTAAGCATTTTTATCATTAATGAGGCTTCGCTGTTTGTCACTAACTGTTGATATCTGATAATAACTATGGTTCTAGTTCTATTGTTAACATTTATAAGTCGTATTAATGTCTAATAATGACATTAAGTGTCTGATAAGAACCAGTTGAGTGAAGCCTCATTAATGATAATTAATGCTTAATTAGATCCTTAACGAGGATCAGATAATAAATTATTCCCACTTCAGAACTTTTTGGCCCTTTACATTTTAAAAAGGGCAAATTTATACAAATCACACAATGGATTTAAAATATTTTGGCTCAGATTTTTTTTTTTTCATGTGTTAAGAAAATCTGATTTGTAAAGATTGAAACTCGCGTTTTTTATTTTGACAAAAAAAACTCAACTTATGTTTTTTTTTCAGGTGAAAATCCAGATTTTCTCAGTTTTTGTCACTTTTTGCCAAAATCCGTTGGTGCATTTATTGTATTTTTATCACAGCTCCTCCTGTTTTCTGATTGGCCCAGAGAACGTGTCACTTCCTGTCCACAAACACGACGTCGCAGCTTTGGCCCAAATCTCTTTTTCTAGTTTTGATTCTCTCGTGTTTCAGACATTCTGTGGCATCAGATTTCGTCCTGAACAAACGACTAAACTGTAATTTAATCTTTTTTTACGGCTGTGAAACATCAAACTTTGATCGTAAAGTGTCAGAAATCTTTTCTCTCTCTGTGTTTTTTAAATCACTTCTGAAATCAGGACGATCGGATTCTGATGATTCAGATGTCGACGTTTGTCTGTTGCAGCTTTTTAACATCGAACTGTGTGTGTGTGTTTGTGTGTGTGTGTGTGTGTGTGTGTGTGTGTGTGTGTGTGTGTGTGTGTGTGTGTGTGTGTGTGTGTGTGTGTGTGTGTGTGCGTGTGTGTGTGAATGAGAGGGAGAAATGTATTTATATTATGATTGTCCTCAAACAGTTTTTAAAATGACAGAAAATAAATGTTGAATACACCAGCCTCCACTGTTCCACCTCCTGTGTGTGTGTGTGTGTGTGTGTGTTAAAATTTTTTTAAAAAGTATTGATATTTGAAGTCATTTGTTATCATTTAGAATATAAAAAGTTTAGAGTATAATCTGTCTTTCATTTAGAAACACTGGTCCCCACAATGTGTAGGTAGTTCAACAAATTGGTGTGTCTGTGTGTCTGTTAAAAAATCACCTTACACTTTGAGTTGAAACTGTGTTTTTCTGTGTTTCTTCTACAAACGCTGGTCCCCATAATGTGTGTGTATCAACAGATGAGTGTGTGTTGCTGTTAAACAGCGTCCTACACACTAATGAAACGGTTGGAATGAGATTTGAGTAATTTCCAGGTTTGTGTGAGAATGAAAAAAGAAAAGACAGAAAAATAGATGTTAAATCTATTTAATCTAAAATTCAGGGGCAGTGATTATATGAACTTTAAACAACTTCTATTTACCGTGTGATGGAACTTTATGAAAACTTGTGATTAGAAGTTAAAGAAAAAGACAAAGTCATTAAAACAAAAAAAGACTCCAGCTTCATGCAGCAGAAATATTTTCCTCTAATTTCTCCTCAATTTATGGTCTGAGGATTTACCTGGTGACCCTCATGAAGAAGCTGCTCCATCCATGTCCCTAATATATCAGTTATACTTTTATTTTGAAATACATTCGACTGGTGATACTTAAGTGTGATTATGAATGCAGGACCTGGAGTATTTTTACATTCTGCTTCCTCCTGTTCTGCTTTTTCATTGCGGTTCCAGTTAAATCAGTTTTTCCCTTTTAACTCACTGGAAACCAGAAAAGTTTCTGGTGCTTCATCAGGAACATTTCGTCCCCACAGAGCTGCAGAAAAAGGCTGAATTCAAACTTCAGGAAAACGATGAATCGCAGCGGTGAGTCGACCTCTGACCCCTACGATCCAATCACATCTGGTTGTGTTTGGTGAGTCCTCATAAACCACATTAGTCTGTCCCTGTAATTCCTCTGTCGACCACTGGAGGGCGACCAAGCACTAAAAACTAAGTACTGAACATAACACACACACACACACACACACACACACAGGAACAGAACATCTGAATGAAATTACAGCTTGAGTAACTTCCTGTGTGTGTGTGTGTGTGTGTGTGTGTGTGTGTGTGTGTGTGTGTGTGTGTGTGTGTACATGTGATGTGTGTGTGTCAGGGCCACGCAAGGCTGAGCCGTCCCATTACAGTCCACAGGGAGCAGTTTGATACTGGAAATATAATTATGTGTCTGAGTGTCCGGTATCTGTGTGTGTGTGTGTGTGTGTGTGTGTGTGTGTGTGTGTGTGTGTGTTACACAATGTTAAACGCCAGTTACTCAACTGTCTGATCACGTTTGTGCAGACGAGGTCGTGGGAGAATCGACCACTGACGTTTGGTATTTGCGATTTTGGGAGGGAGGGGTCGTCCCTATGTGGCTGTTAAGAAAATGCTAAAGTTCCCTCTGTGAAGCCAAAGAATGTAAAAAAGTGCCCTCTAGGAGATGAAACCTGTGCTAAAGTGCCCCCCAGGAGATAAAACTTGTGCTAAAGTTCCCTCTAGAAGCTAAAACTTGTGCTAAAGTTCCCTCTAGAAGCTAAAACTTGTGCTAAAGTGCCCCCTAGAAGCTAAAACTTGAGCTAAAGTGCCCCCAGAAGCTAAAACTTGTGCTAAAGTGCCCCCTAGAAGCTAAAACTTGAGCTAAAGTGCCCCCTAGAAGCTAAAACTTGAGCTAAAGTGCCCCCTAGAAGCTAAAACTTGAGCTAAAGTGCCCCCTAGAAGCTAAAACTTGTGCTAAAGTGCCCTCTTCAGGACTCATTTTAACATGCCCATCATTATAAAAACACCCCCCCCCTCAGTGCATTCCCTGCTGCTCTGCGTCTCTTTGTGTCCACATCAGACCTGAACTGTCGATGTGTTTTTCAGTGAATCTGCTGGAACCATCAGACACGGACCGAGGAGAAAACACAAAAGAAAAACCAGCGCTCTTTGGATCGGGCCCAGCAGACATCGGGGGGGTTATTTACGATCGTCCTGAAGCGTCCAGGTGAAATATTTCCAAATGTGCTTTCAACGTATAGAAATCCACGGTGGTCGCCTTAGACTGTGAAACGTCGTTTCTGGACCTCGTCTCTTTGCTTTGTGGTGATGAACGTCGTCCTGATGCATTCGACTCATCAGGACGACCGAAGCCTTAAATACATTTCTGTGGCGTTAGTGTATTGGGTTCCTGATGGTCAGCATGAACACAATGAATCATTAGAGCAGTAAGAACTCATTTCATGGACGTCCTGCCTCAGGATTGAAGACACTTCTGGAATAAATCAGAATTAGATGCAGTGTTCATGGAGGTTTGGTTTCCAGCTTTAAATGTCTCATTTTCTCAATCTCTTTGACTCCAGAGGAACAACGTGAGTCACGTGTGAATTAGAGCTGTGATTCCTAGTGTCATCAATATACTACATGTAGAGCATTTACATGTTTTATGTGCTAATCTGAGATACTTTGGGTAGATTAATAGTACAAGTACTGCATCATAATATATATTAATTTACACAAAAAGTGAAGAAGGGATAGAAGAGAAGAGGGATAATTTTATAAATATTGAAAGTAGAATATTAAAGAATAATAAGCTGTCAGACAAATGTAATAATAATAATAATAATAATAATAGTAATAATAATAATAATAATAGTAATAGAGCAGCAAATACAAGTACCACAAAATTGTACTAAAGTCTAGTATTTGAGTAAAATTATTTCTGAATTTAATTTCTTCATTCAATATTAACAAATAAAGACAAAACTTACTTTTCTGCCGTTTGCTGTAACTTGGAGAGTTTTTGCGTTTTTTCAAAATAAAAGCCTGCAACTTTCAAACATTTGTTTTAAGGGCAGTAAAGTTTAAAATATGAGTTTATATATAAACTGATCTAATGTGTAATAGAATAGAAAGTAAGTACCCTTTAAAACTGACCAAAAATAGAGTACTTGTATGTATATATATATATATATATGTATGTGTATATATATATTTATGTATGTATGTATATATAATTAAATATATATATATATATATATATATATATATATATATATATATATATATATAATGCAAAAACCTTAATACATTGGATCAGAATAAAATTAGTTAGGATATATACATATACATCCATATATATACATACATATGTATGTGTGTATATATATATATATATATATATATATATATATATATATATATATATATATATATATATATATATATATGCAGTTACTTTCTGAATATTATATAATAATATCTTCATTTATTATTACAAGTTAACTGAACCATGAGCAATAAACAGAAGTTATTCTGATGTGTTGGGTTAATAGTTTTTCTGTGAATAATTCAGAGGTTTTGAGTATTTATTTAGTTATTACTGCAGAAACCACAGTGATCCACACCTCAAACATCACGATGTAGAAACAAATCAGAACAGATCAGAGTAAATAAGAACAGGTCAAATAAACCTGCAGCAGGTTCTGATCTGCAGCTAGAACCAGAACCAGTGTGGAGCAGACCTGGCTTCCTGAGTGGCTTCTCCTGTTTCCTTTGTGGTTTGAAACGTGTTTGGTTTTGTGTGCTGAGTTTATTTAGAGGCAGGATTTAGACTTTAGGTTCTGGTCAGAATCCAGATGTTTTAGCTGGACGTCCCGCTCTGTCCACCACATTGACTTCAATGGTCCGAGTCTGTGGACGGAGGAATGTGTCATCAGGTGGTTTGGAAGTGTGAGTTCCAGATTTAAAACAACAGACACTTGCTACTATTTCTGGTTTAACAGATATTTCCTAACTAATAGTGTGAACGTACTGTAAATGCTGTTCATTTGTGTGATATGATGAAGCTAACAAAACTAACATGTGCTTAAGACATAATTAAATTGATAAAAATCAAGAAATATTCTAAATAATCTGTCAGTGGAATGAGAAAATTCTACTTAGAATTTGCCAGGGTTAAAGAGGGGAAAAAGGCATCTATATGATATATGTCTTTACCAGTGAGGAGGGCACTTTAACACACGTTTAGCTCCTAGTGGGCACTTTAATACACATTTAGTACCTAGTGGGCACTTTAACACACATTTAGTTCCTAGAGGGCACTTTAATACACATTTAGTACCTAGTGGGCACTTTAACACACATTTAGTTCCTAGTGGGCACTTTAACACACATTTAGTTCCTAGAGGGCACTTTAACACACATTTAGTTCCTAGTGGGCACTTTAACACACGTTTAGTTCCTAGTGGGCACTTTAACACACGTTTAGTTCCTAGAGGGCACTTTAACACACATTTAGTTCCTAGAGGGCACTTTAACACACATTTAGTTCCTAGTGGGCACTTTAACACACGTTTAGTTCCTAGTGGGCACTTTAACACACATTTAGTTCCTAGAGGGCACTTTAACACACATTTAGTTCCTAGTGGGCACTTTAACACACGTTTAGTTCCTAGTGGGCACTTTAACACACATTTAGTTCCTAGAGGGCACTTTAACACACGTTTAGTTCCTAGAGGGCACTTTAACACACATTTAGTTCCTAGAGGGCACTTTAACACACATTTAGTTCCTAGAGGGCACTTTAACACACATTTATTTCCTAGTGGGCACTTTAACACACGTTTAGTTCCTAGTGGGCACTTTAACACACATTTAGTTCCTAGAGGGCACTTTAACACACATTTAGTTCCTAGAGGGCACTTTAACACACATTTAGTTCCTAGTGGGCACTTTAACACACATTTAGTTCCTAGAGGGCACTTTAACACACGTTTAGTTCCTAGTGGGCACTTTAACACACATTTAGTTCCTAGAGGGCACTTTAACACACGTTTAGTTCCTAGAGGGCACTTTAACACACATTTATTTCCTAGAGGGCACTTTAACACACATTTAGTTCCTAGAGGGCACTTTAACACACATTTATTTCCTAGTGGGCACTTTAACACACGTTTAGTTCCTAGAGGGCACTTTAACACACATTTAGTTCCTAGTGGGCACTTTAACACACATTTAGTTCCTAGAGGGCACTTTAACACACATTTATTTCCTAGAGGGCACTTTAACACACGTTTAGTTCCTAGTGGGCACTTTAACAGACGTTTAGTTCCTAGTGGGCACTTTAACACACATTTAGTTCCTAGAGGGCACTTTAACACACGTTTAGTTCCTAGTGGGCACTTTAACAGACGTTTAGTTCCTAGTGGGCACTTTAACACACATTTAGTTCCTAGAGGGCACTTTAACACACGTTTAGTTCCTAGTGGGCACTTTAACACACATTTAGTTCCTAGAGGGCACTTTAACACACATTTATTTCCTAGAGGGCACTTTAACACACGTTTAGTTCCTAGTGGGCACTTTAACAGACGTTTAGTTCCTAGTGGGCACTTTAACACACATTTAGTTCCTAGAGGGCACTTTAACACACGTTTAGTTCCTAGTGGGCACTTTAACACACGTTTAGTTCCTAGTGGGCACTTTAACACACGTTTAGTTCCTAGTGGGCACTTTAACACACGTTTAGTTCCTAGAGGGCACTTTAACACACATTTAGTTCCTAGAGGGCACTTTAACACACGTTTAGTTCCTAGAGGGCACTTTAACACACGTTTAGTTCCTAGAGGGCACTTTAACACACATTTAGTTCCTAGAGGGCACTTTAACACACATTTAGTTCCTAGTGGGCACTTTAACACACATTTAGTTCCTAGAGGGCACTTTAACACACATTTAGTTCCTAGAGGGCACTTTAACACACGTTTAGTTCCTAGTGGGCACTTTAACACACGTTTAGTTCCTAGTGGGCACTTTAACACACATTTAGTTCCTAGAGGGCACTTTAACACACATTTAGTTCCTAGAGGGCACGTTAACACACATTTAGTTCAAAGGGCACTTTAACACACATTTAGTTCCTAGAGGGCACTTTAACACACATTTAGTTCCTAGAGGGCACTTTAACACACATTTAGTTCCTAGTGGGCACTTTAACACACATTTAGTTCCTAGTGGGCACTTTAACACACATTTAGTTCCTAGAGGGCACTTTAACACACATTTAGTTCCTAGTGGGCACTTTAACACACGTTTAGTTCCTAGTGGGCACTTTAACACACGTTTAGTTCCTAGAGGGCACTTTAACACACATTTAGTTCCTAGAGGGCACTTTAACACACATTTAGTTCCTAGTGGGCACTTTAACACACGTTTAGTTCCTAGTGGGCACTTTAACACACATTTAGTTCCTAGAGGGCACTTTAACACACATTTAGTTCCTAGTGGGCACTTTAACACACGTTTAGTTCCTAGTGGGCACTTTAACACACATTTAGTTCCTAGAGGGCACTTTAACACACGTTTAGTTCCTAGAGGGCACTTTAACACACATTTAGTTCCTAGAGGGCACTTTAACACACATTTAGTTCCTAGAGGGCACTTTAACACACATTTATTTCCTAGTGGGCACTTTAACACACGTTTAGTTCCTAGTGGGCACTTTAACACACATTTAGTTCCTAGAGGGCACTTTAACACACATTTAGTTCCTAGAGGGCACTTTAACACACATTTAGTTCCTAGTGGGCACTTTAACACACATTTAGTTCCTAGAGGGCACTTTAACACACGTTTAGTTCCTAGTGGGCACTTTAACACACATTTAGTTCCTAGAGGGCACTTTAACACACGTTTAGTTCCTAGTGGGCACTTTAACACACATTTAGTTCCTAGAGGGCACTTTAACACACGTTTAGTTCCTAGAGGGCACTTTAACACACATTTAGTTCCTAGAGGGCACTTTAACACACATTTAGTTCCTAGAGGGCACTTTAACACACATTTATTTCCTAGTGGGCACTTTAACACACGTTTAGTTCCTAGTGGGCACTTTAACACACATTTAGTTCCTAGAGGGCACTTTAGCACTTGTCTTTCTTTCATTCTTATTCCAGTCCAGAATCAAGACAGAACATCATGACAGAAATCTCACTTTTAATCAAACACCCACACACACACAAACATTTTGGTGTAATTATCAACACTCAACTTCTGCTGATCTTCTCGAGAACATCTGGACCTCACACATTCTCCACAGGCTGATGAGCAGAGGTCAGATGGAGTTTGACTCTGTGTGTGTGTGTGTGTGTGTGTGTGTGTGTGTGTGTGTGTGTGTGTGTGTGTGTGTGTGTGTGTGTGTGTGTGTGTGTGTGTGTGTGTAGTTGTACAAATGGAAGTTGATGCAGAAGAAGTTTCCTGTCTGAGAGATCTGGAGGCCATGATAGAACAATCCTCTGCATCCTCTGATGAAAACCACAGCCAAGATATTTGCTTTGAGGTTCGGTGTTTCTAAATACTTCCAGCAGAAGAAGCTGAAACCTGCAGGAAAAAGTCGATTAATGAGTCACGTGTTAATTTTCATATCCTACACAAATCTTACAAACACACAGTTAAAAAAGCCATTTTTATTTTTTGTCATTTTTAATATTCAGGATTGTCCCAGAAACTTTAAGAAAACCCTAAATGTGATAGATGACGTTGGAGGTGGAAGGCTGTGTGAATGCAGCAGAATAAGAAGAGCAGAGTTCCAGACCTTTTTTTGACAGTTTTACCAGAACACTGGGACATTTAACTGTGAAATCAGGCGTTTTAGTGGAGAATTTTAACGTCTGGTTCAATGTCCGTCACATCAGGACAATTTAATGGGGGATTTTTTTTCACATCAAACATTTCTTCTTTCCCCTCATACACTAACCGAGTGTTTTAAGTGTTTTTTGTACCTAATCCTGACCACAGTTTAACCACAGCATCGTTCAATGATTTATAACTGACGGAAAATGCTCATAATGGGTTTGGGTGAAGGTTCCTGCTGGCTGTTCATTAGCATCAGTGCGCATAAAACTACTGTAATATCCCCGAAAATAAAACGTATCAACCAAACAACGACTCTATCGATGGTTTTTATGCTTTTCATGACCACTGTCGATTCTTCTAGACGTTTGGTTGTAATCTGCAGTATCACCACTAGATGGTGCTAGAAACTATGCACTGCACCTTTAAGACTCTTTGAATCATATTTATGTTTTTTAATTATGTCTGAGATGTTCTGACCCTTCTTTAAACAAGCTAATTCAACTTTATTAAAATTAAATAGAAAAAAGTCAGTAAAATTTCATTCCATCATCTGCATATGTGGAGACGAGTAAAATATTTGATGTGGTTCATTGAAGGAAAGGATACCTTCATTTTAGTATTTAAGAAATATATATATTTAGGTAGAAAACACCTGGAAAATTAAAGTAATTTCTACTCTAATAAATTCTAGACTCATTCTGCTGTAATCAATAATATTACACAAGTTCCTGTAGGAAAATACTCACTGCACCTTTAAGACTAAGAGGAATGTGAAATTTAGATTTTTAAAGCTGGAAAGCACCAAGGACGCTTCAACATTTTTAAAGTTTGTCTTGAAACAACATTCAGGAATCCAGAAGAACATTGAAATATGTTTTTTTTTTTCTCGCTGTAATCATTGGAAGATCCTTCATAATACATTTAAACTGTAAGTAATAGGGACTAAATACACAGTCGTGTATAAAACTTCAGTCAAGTTAAGTCTCTTTTGTTTTTAAGGCCCAAAACCACAATTCACAGATTCTTTTTAGAAGGTTTTACAGTCTCTAGGAATATGGTCGACACCACATCTGTTGGATAAGGACAGATGTGTGGTAGATGTGTACAGAACGACCTTAGATAAACTTCTAAACGCAGCTGTCCAAATGAGTCAAATCAAGTACAGTCGCTGTGGTTTTGCTGCCAAAAGTTCCTCTTTTTGTTCCTCTACTTCCACCACAGCTCAACGGGGAAACTCGAAGAAGGGAAGACTGTGAATGTGGCAGGAATCCACCACCTCAGACGGCCGAAGCCTCACAAAGCTTCACAAACACTTTGTTCGTGCACAAAAACGAGACGCTGTGGACTTTGGCTCCATGTGAAGGATCTTTTAACATCCTGAAGAATGAATGATCACAGTGAAGAAAACCTTTCACTGGTTAGATGATCACCTGAGTCCTGATTCAGAGCAGACAATGAAATTCAGATTCTACTCTTTAACTACTCATCATCATCGTCTTTTTCCCTTGGACGGAGTCTGTAATATTTCTCAGTGAGTGAGACTAATCAATCAAAACTTTCATTCTTATCCTACTACATAACTTTGCAATTCAAGTTTGATTTTTGTTTTGTAAAACATATGTAGTTGCTCTGAAACTTGATCAAAGATCTTTTATTTTTTACTTCCTCCAGATGTTCGTCTGTTTGTCAGCAAGATAACTACAAAACTTTTAGTTGGATTTTCGTGAAACTTTTATCGAATGTTGGGAACAGCATCATAAACAAATGACTCCATTTTGGTTGTGATCCATAAGAAATGCTGGTTTCTGGATCACGTTGAATGTTTGTTTGGTAACACAGCGGTAAATGGACTTTAAACCTGCACAGCTTGGCTCTATGTTTGTGGGAGGTCTGGACTCTTAGAGTGAGTTTCTAGTTCTAATCATATTTAAATTTATCATTCATGTTTGAGTTAGTTATGTAAAGAAAACATAGATATGGTGTTATTAATAATGACCAGTCACACACTGAAAATCTGAAATGTGACCAAAAGATCTTTGTTTTACTTGAATGCAATTCATCATGATTCATACCATGATCATTGACTGTTGTAAAACTTTCGTCTTCATTATAAAGTTCAGAGAAAACAATTCAATTCAGTCAGTCAGTCAGTCATTTTCTATACCTGCTTATTCCTCATTAGGGTCGCAGGGGTCTGCTGGAGCCTATCCCAGCGCGTTACGGCGAGAGGCAGGGATACACCCCAGATGGTCGCCAGCCAATCGTGGGGCACACACACCATTCACACACACACTCACACCTACGGGCAATTTAGAGTTGCCAATTAACCTGAGCATGTTTTTGGACTGTGGGAGGAAACCGGAGTACAGGTGAAAACCCACGCAGACACGGGGAGAACATGCAAACTCCACACAGAAAGGTCCCAGACCCAGGACCAAGGAGGTCTTGAACCTGCGACCTTCTTGCTGTGAGGCAACAGCGCTACCCACTGCTCCACCATGTCGCCCACAATTCAATTCAATTCAATTCAATTCAATTCAATGTATTTGTATAGCCCAGAATCACAAATCAGATTTGCCCCAAAGGGCTTTACATTGTGTACAAAAGCAACACAACATCCCCTGTCCTTAGACCCTCACATCGTACAAGGTAAAACTCCCTAAAAAAACCCTTTAACAGGGAGAAAAAACAAAAAACAGTCAATAATCAGGATTAAAGATCTGCTAGATACACACAATCAAACATCTTCACACACACATTCAACAGCTGTTAAAAGCAGATGTTTCTTCTCCCCTAGTTCCTCTCCACTGTCCACTCAGTTATAAAATCCAGATGCTATTCTTATCCGATTATGCAATCGCTGCTAACTGGGAGTTTCCCTTCTTGGGAAATTGAATTTTTTTTCCACCTAATGTTTTGCAGTTTGAGAAAAACAGTGATAAATACCATCAACCTGCCGACTAGACCCAGACTGGACACTTTCACTGGACTCAGTGGCTGCAGCCCTGGATAAATGCATCGATTAGTGGAAATATTTGGATTTTCTCCAGTGGAACGGCTGGAGAGAAAAATGGAAAAAAGCACCATTTAGGCACTGAAGAAGGCACTTAAGCACATGGTTTTCAACAATTGGAGACTACTAGATGCTTTAATTTTTTTCAGTTCAGTTTCAGTTCAGACCCCACCAATAAAGTTTGTACCGTTAATTCTGTGAAAAGCATTGGCAGTCGTCCTCTGGCTCGAAAAGGTCAGAAACAAGTTCCTATGAAGTCCAGATTATTCCCACCAGCCGTAAAATTCAGAACCTATTCATAGACCTCAAATGACACACAATTGTGAAACCTTGGCAGCAATCAATACAAAGAGAGGAAAAAAAACGCAAAGTGAGAGCAGGTTTCCATGGAAAAGGCTTCAAGCGTGGTAGATTTGGTAAAGGCTTGAGGTCATTTCCCATCACGAACGCATCCCAGAGGCTTCGGCGTCCAGCGGCTGACGTATTTACTGGCTCTGGCGTACAAACACACGAGATAAGACGACATGAGGAATGATTTGCTCAGGCCGACCCTCCCAGAGCGCTGGACTGGATCGTCCGTCTCCACTAACGCCTTCACAGGGAGGACGCCTCCGACGATTCGGGGGTTCGGGTTCTTGTTTCGTATCACCCACGAATCCAGAAAATTCCTGGAATCATTTGTGTTGTTTGTGAACACTTCGCAGAAACAGAGGAAACTCACTGGCCTTAATACCCACAGTCTGTTCTCTCTTATTTTTCATTGTTTAGACGATCAGCAGCGTCTAGCAGTATGATGTGTAAACGCTGATAATAGTACATAGAACATTAAAAGCCTGCAGCAAACCTGCAGATCTCAGGGAGTTTGTTCCAGATCTGTGGAGACTAGAAAATGAACGCTGCTTCTCCGTGTTTGGTTTTGACTCTGGGAACAGAGACCAGACCTGGTCCCAGACCTTTTCATAAAGTTCTGGGTGGTTTATAATTGATCAGCAGATCAGAGATAGACTTAGGTCTGGGGTGGGCGATCCTGGTCCAGAAGGGCCGGTGTAGCTGCAGGTTTTTGTTCCAACCAAGCAGCAACACACCTGATTCTACTAATCAACCAATAGAGCTCTTGCTTAGGACTTTCATTACTAGAATCAGGTGTTAATGCCTGGTTGGAACAAAAACCTGCAGCCACACCAGACCTCCAGGACCAGGATTGCCCACCTTTCACTTAGGTCCTAGACCAGCGGTCACCCATCCTGGTCCTGGAGGACTACTGTGGCTGCAGGTTTTTGTTCCAACCAGGCAGAAACACACCTGAGACCAATGATCCACTAATAAAGGTCCTTAGCAAAGGCTCTAGTGCTTCATTAGTAGAATGAGCCACAGTAGCCCCCCAGGACCAGGATGGGTGACCCCCTGTCCAAGACCACTCAATGCTTAATGACCCAGTAAAACTAAACTATGTCAAATCTGTCATTGTTTCCTCTGGTGTCTAGTTCCTGTTTTATTTTGAAATAAATTCCTCTGTGCCTGTTGTCTGCCTCCACTTCCTGTTTGCCTGATGTGTTTCCCTGTATCTCTGCTGCTCCAGGTCAGTAATCAGCTCTTTGTGTATTTAGGGCCAGTTTTTGGGGTCAGGCTCTTTTAAGAAGACCCAATAAGACCCTTTCCTCCCTCATCCTGTCTGGTTTTTCTGTGGAACCTTACAAATTAGATTTGGGATTAACCAGAATTGCTCTTTAATTACCTCTTCAAGTTGAAGTTTCTGGCCTCAGTAAAATAACACACATTGCACGCAATCACATTGTTGCCATATAGAAACAAATCTATTTTAGCATATGAGAAAAAGACCATAATTAATAAAATAAAACAAAAAATTAGAGAGAATTTAATTACCCAAGATACCCAAAATTCTGAATGAAAGACACAATGATGTTCACATGTTAAATGTCCATGAGCTGAAGGGACTGGTCATGTGACCTCATAAGTTGAATGTCCTTCAAAATAAAAGCCTCCTTTTCACACCTAACTATAAAACACAAAGGTTTTATATCAACGTTTTGGGTATAATTGCTGCCATTTGAAGATATGACCAACAATCACTGAGGTTTTATGAAAGTGTCAACCGTGTGTGTTCACACACACACTCATCCTCCCACTTCCTGTCCCTGAGTTATGATGTCATCAGTGCGAGCCTCTTGTTCTATCAGCTTGGATTTCGCAGCTACACGGAGGTTGTTTTTTTTTTTTTTGGGACGTGAAGCAGAGAAAAGTCGGTTTCCAGAGGTTCTGTGGACCAGATGTCGTCTTTTGTTCATTTTTTTTTTTTTGGGAAAAGGAATCGTTCGGAGTCTCTGGTTCTTAGCTTGGAACAGAACGAGGAGTAATTCCCCAGAAATGTCATTTATCTGGTTTCTTCCCTGTCTGGGTGTGTCTGTGGTTCAGTAGGAGGTGAATTATCTGATTTGATGATTTGCAGGTCCAGAGGCGTCTAGACTAGAAGGTAAAGTTTTTCTTTCTGGATGTCCAGGACTCATGTAACCGCTGTTTCTGGGACATTTAAAAGATTATATTTGCCGTGTGAAGCGGGTCCAAAGAGCACATTTAAATACAGATGTTTAAATGCAGTTTAACAACAGTTATTTGTAAGATAGACGTTCTGGAAAAAACAACATTTTTCACCCTAATTTAACCCATTTTTTGATCTGAAAATCACAGAGTGGGAGCCGACTGGGAGGTTTTCATCTCCGTCCCAGTAACATATCATTCTGGGCCTGCAGCTTAAAGTTAAGCTTTCTAGGAAATTCCCTGAATGTATATAAAACAATGGTGGAAAAAAAGGCCGCTTCAGCCACATTTTTCAAAAGCAGATTGTTCAGTAGTGTTTTTTTTAACCACCTACTGAGGTACTTATTAAAGCTGGAACACACTTCATATCACACAAATACAAAAAAGACAAACATAACAACTGTTTCTACCAACATGCACAGACAGATATTAGATTTATAATTATAGCATAACAATCATCCTCCTCTATGGATCTGAGATGAGGGAAAAAACTTTATAGAGAACATGTGTTTAATTTGCAGTTTTATTTGAAAGGAGGAGTTTGTTTTTTGTAACTTTCGGGATTAAAACAGGCATTCTCTTCTCTTCTAGAAGAGAATAACAGAAGGCAATTTAGACATGTTTTATGTTATAGAAATGACCATTTAAACAATTTATGGTTCCCTAAATGGTACTTTAGCAGAAATTTTGGTTCCTAGTTTAGTCTAGTACTTTAGCATGGTTGTTTTTTACCAATTGGGCCACAAGAGGGTTTTAATCCCAGAAGTTACAAATATCAAACTGTTGAAAATGGTAAAACAAGACTTTGTCCTGCACATGTTCACATGTAAGAAATCGAATCGAAAAGTTGAATGAGCTGATAAAAATGAAGAACAAACACATGTGAGAAAGACAAGTAAAGAAGCGTTTTAATTATTACGTTTTCTGTCTCGTAGCCACAGTTCCAGCTGTAAACTTCACAGGTTTGAAATAATCCGGATCAGACGGCAAAGATCAGAATGTGAACCAGACACGGAAACACCAGCACCAAACCAAATATTCCTGCCATTATTATGATACATGTGCAGGACAAAGACTTGTTTTACCGTTTTCAACAGTTTAATATTTGTAACTTCTGGGATTAAAACGACTTTTGTGGCCCAAATCATGCTAAAGGACTAGGCTAAGCTAGGAGCCAAAATATCGGCTAAATTACCATCGTGGGAGCCAAATTTGCTCTAAAGTGCCTTAAATGGCCATTTCTGTAACATAAACATGTCTAAAGTGCCTTCTTCTGTGGTGAGGACATGCCCTTTTAAAGTCCGTCCACGTCACTGTGTTATAATGGATTTTATTGATGTGAAGAGTGGTAGAAGCCAAGTTAAAATTGCTCCATTTTATATTTTAATGGAATGTTTTTGTGCAAAATTGGCTGCTTTTTGTGTTCTCATTGTCCTCTATTCAAGTTCTCATTGTAAATACAGAACAAAAAACAGTTTATGCTGTAGATCTGCATTAACCAATCAGAGGTGAGCTGCTCCAGAAGGTCCTTAAAGTCCCAGTGAAACGAAAGTTAAAGCGACTTTAGCTTCATTATTGTGACGTTAAAGGAAGAATTTTAAACAAATTGTTTGGTAACATTGCTGTAAACAGAGCTCTAAACAGGCGCCACCTGGTGGTGAAACCTGGCATTACCACAATATTTTTGACAGAGGTCTGAGTTTTCAAGGTGCTTTTTATAAATTACACATGCAAATGAATAAAACATGCACATGAATAGTAATAAATCACATGTGTAGTTTAATAAATTGTGGGCGAATGTTTTAAAATGTGCTCATGAAATAGAAAAACACGTTTAAATAAAACACAGAATACAAAGAAATGTTTGTATTGATTTTTGTCCTATTGGTGAATCCTGATATGGTCGGGATTGGATTTAAATGGGTTAAGAAAAAAAGTCAGGAACTGGTTTTTATGCCAATTTAAGACCAATAAAAAAGGATTTTAAAACTGTATTTTATTTTACAGGAATAAAACGTGGTTGGATTGTGATTTTTTTTTTTTTATACAAAATCTTTAGTTTTTGCTCCCATTTTATGAGATAAACTCAAAGATCTAAAACATGTTTTCGATTTTCTGTCTAATTTGTGTAGTTTGTTTGCAGTTTGTGGGATAAGTTAAAGTTAAAGTTAAAGTTAAAGTCGTCTCTGCTCGTACAACAAAAGGAAAACGAGTAACTGAGAGAGAAGCAGCATAAATCCTGGTGAAGGTGCGTCGGCTCAGAAACAGGGAACTAGTAGCCTGGGTGGACTTCCTGCCGTGATTTCCTCCGTCCAACAGCTGCAGACACTTTTAGAAACGACTCATCGACGCTTCATTTCCCTCCCGTCGGCAAACTGGAAAATATCAACCAAAACGTGCCAAAAAAAAGCCGCCTGGCATCGCGTTGCTGCTGTTTGTCTTTCTCTGGCGTTCGCCGTCCTCTGATCCGCGGTGACTCACGCTGAGGTCGTCCTGTGTTTTATAAACTCATGGAAAAACCTCTCGGTGAATCAGTAAATGTTTGAACTCCTCGTGGTGGAGCGTGCCGCTCCTCATCCATCACAGAACCTGCCGTGAACCTCCAGCCAGACTCTCTGCTTCCTAAACTCTCATCGTGCACGTTTCCAGTTGTGAGAATATTCCAGGTTTCTCTCTGCAGGATTGTCAGATCAAATGAGGTTTTATTGGCCTTAAACTGGCATAGAAAACTATTTTTTCTTAACCCATTTAAATCAAATCCCGACCATATTAGCATTCAACAATAGAACCAAAATCAATACAAACATTTCTTTGTATTCTGTGTTTTATTTAAACATGTTTTTCTATTTCATGAGCACATTTTAAAACATTCGCCCACAATTTATTAAACTACACATGTGATTTATTACTATTTCATGCGCGTGTTTTATTCATTTGCATGTGTAACTTACCATTGTGTGTGCAAGTTTTATAAAAGAAATAATTGACACTTAATTAACTTATTTATTTACAGACTGTTTTTACTATTTATATATCTTTTATTTAATAGAATATGGGACAGGATGACGTCTACATCAGGATGTCAGATGTTTGCGCTGCTGATTGTGTCGAAGTCCATATTAATAATTGTTGTTATTGGTTTTCTGCTATGGCCTTTATTATTATTAATATTATTATTATTTTTTTGTATAAAACTTGTGCATAATTTAAGAAACTTTAAAAGCACCTTAAAAACGCTGACCTGTCAAGAATATTGTGATAATGCCAGGTTCCACCACCAGGTGGCACCTGTTTAGAGCTCCATTTACCGCAATGTTACCAAACAATACAATTTAAATTCAAAGGGATCCAGAAACCAGGATTTATTCCAGATCTTTATCAAAACCTAGTCGTCTGTTCATGGTACAGTTCCTAACATTCACTGAAAATTAGACTAAAATCCAACCAAAACTTTTTGAGTTATTTTTCTAACAAACAGACACAAAAATGAAGCACAACCTCCTCGATGAAGGTAAAAATGGTAGATTTCAATCATAGAAATAGAAACTAGATGTTTTATACTGAGTATTGTTCACTAATGAGTCTAAATGTGCGATAGTGACTCTCACAGGTGAATTATATCTAGATGCTGATTGGACGGCTTGATTATCACAGGTGTTTCATATCTGGATGCTGATTGGACGGCTTGATTATCACAGGTGATTCACATCTAGATGGTGATTGGACGGCTTGATTATCACAGGGAATTCATATCTAGATGCTGATTGGACGGCTTGATTATCACAGGTGATTCACATCTAGATGGTGATTGGACGGCTTGATTATCACAGGGAATTCATATCTAGATGCTGATTGGACGGCTTGATTATCACAGGTGATTCACATCTAGATGGTGATTGGACGGCTTGATTATCACAGGGAATTCATATCTAGATGCTGATTGGACGGCTTGATTATCACAGGTGATTCACATCTAGATGGTGATTGGACGGCTTGATTATCACAGGGAATTCATATCTAGATGCTGATTGGACGGCTTGATTATCACAGGTGATTCACATCTAGATGCTGATTGGACGGCTTGATTATCACAGGTGTTTCACATCTAGATGCTGATTGGACGGCTTGATTATCACAGGTGTTTCATATCTAGATGCTGATTGGACAGCTTGATTATCACAGGGAATTCATATCTAGATGCTGATTGGACAGCTTGATTATCACAGGGAATTCATATCTGGATGCTGATTGGACAGCTTGATTATCACAGGGAATTCATATCTAGATGCTGATTGGACAGCTTGATTATCACAGGTGATTCACATCTAGATGCTGATTGGACAGCTTGATTATCACAGGTGATTCACATCTAGATGCTGATTGGACGGCTTGATTATCACAGCTTAGACAGTAAAAGGCCACTCTGATCCAGTCTAGTTTTACTGGGGCGTTGAGAGTTGATCAGGCTGTTGATTGATCATTGTTGGTCCACTGCTTTGTGATCAGTATTTGAGAGAAATGTTTATTTTCTGGAGGTAGAAGATGTTTTAGATCTTTGAGTTCGTCTCAACTCAACACGTCTCATATCACCATCCAATCACGTTTTATTCCTGTAAAGTGAAAAACAGTTTAAAAACATCCAGCTGTCAATCAACCATCAACTCAACTCTGTTTGTCTGGATTTGGAAGAATTTGATAAAAATTCATCCTTTAACGTCACGATAATGAAGCTAAAGTCGCTTTAACTTTTAAACTTTAGCTTTAACGTTTCACTGGGACTTTAAGGACCTTCTGCAGCAGCTCACCTCTGATTGGTTAATGCAGATCTACAGCATAAACAGATGTTTTTGTTCTTTATTAACAATGAGAACTTGAATAAAGGACGATGAGAACACATCTGTACATGTTAGAGTCTGAAATCTGCAGCTGGACAACGTGAACAACACACAACAACCCACAGAACCGTAGGTTTGAATCCTCCATGTGCTCGTATTTGCCAAAAAAAACAACATCCATGCATGTGTTATGACTTCAAGTTCTTTGTGAGGTCACATTAAGTTAAATTTTTACAGCCCACATGGATTCCAGTCATTTTCCGCTCCCAGCTATACTTCTGAGATAGTTTTTTTTCCCCAAACGACCTTTTTGAAGGCAAAAAACATGACATGACAAGTCACAAGGGTTCGATGCTGCTGTTGGATTAAAACGCACTGGACCAGCAAAACTCTCAATAATCCAATACTTTTATGGGTTTATTATTTATTAATGTAATTTATGGAAATAAGACATTTATAGAGAACAAGTGCTTTGATCTGCAGTTTTATTTGAGGGGTTTATTTTTGTGACTTTTGGGATTAAAACCTGCATTCTCTTCTCTTTAGCTTCCCAAAGGCCTGAGCATCAGCATCCAGTAGTTTTACCATCCTGTATAAGATGCATTCATGTGCATCCTGAAGGAGAAAAGAGCAGCAAGAGGTGAAATGTTGACCCTTGTTATTTAATATAAACATCACTTCTTTAAACTGTAAAGGAAACCATGATTAATTCCTCATATTCCTGTTTTTTTTTTTTTTTTAACCTGGGGGTCATGAGCTCCAAAGAAGCTCCACAATGAGTCTGATTGTGAGATGGTTGCAGAGAAATTCGAGAAATTATTCTCATTTTTCCCTCAATAAAAATAAATGTATAAAAGTGAATGTCCTGTCCACAAGGATCCATTGTTGTAGAGATTTGCTGCTTGGCCTCTACTGTTCTTCCAGTTTCACGTCGTTGTGTATGAATGAAACTCTTATTTTCGTGACCAGTTCTCGTTCATCTCAAAGCTCCAGTTTGCAGCCGTGTGCCGCAGCTTCGTTTCCTGATATCACCTCGAGCTGTTTTGTGTTTACAGATCAGATATTGAGAGTCACTCGTGACTCCTAATTTCCTCCCAATTCATTTATTGTTTTGTGGAGGAACTGAAGTCAGCAGACGCGTCTGCAGTGAGTCAGTCCAGCATCTGCTGCCAGGAGGAAGTTCAGGCTTCTCCTAAACTCGTCTATTTTGGACCTAAAACAAAGACAGAATCTTTGGGTTCTTGGTTGACGTCCTTTAAATATCGAGGGTTCAGTCTGTACGACTGCGGTCAGACTGCTGACGAGGTAAATCAGAGACTGTTAAACATTAGGGGGTTTCCTGAAAAATACACGTCCAAGACCCGTTTCCTGTCTTTTTGAGAACAAAGAATTTCAACTATGCTGTTAAATGACTAAAACCAGGACTCTAACTATTCTGATAGGATGTTTTATTCATTGCCTACGTCTTTAGGATAAAGTGAAAATTTAACAGTCAAGGAGAAGCTCTTTACATGATTCTAGAATTAATCCCTTCATTATCGGAATTTGCTTTTCTGGTCCATAAAATGCTAAAATGTCTTTATGGGGTCAAAATTGTTGATTAACGCAATGCAGTAGTTGGCATTTAATCAATTAATCAACTAATCAACTAATTTCTGCAGATTTTGACAAATTCTCTTTGCTTTTTGCCAGTTTAGTATTAAATCAATATTTAGATAAATGAATCTATTACCACTGATCTAAAACTCAGTTATTATTATTATCTGCATTAGACAGATTGTTATTTGTCATAAGTCAAAATAATGAGAGAAAAAAGTCAGAAATATGAGATAAAATGTCAAGTTTTAATATCTGTGTTATGAATTTATCAAAGTTATATTTTAATACAAATTGAACATTAAGTGCTGTACATGTCAATAAACACAATAAATCTGCACCAAATATAAATAAATAAAGGAAGTTCCAGGATCTTCATCATTAAACATGTGTCATCACTTCATTGTAAATTCTCCACATCTCAGGTTCTAAAAGTCAAAACTGGATGTTGATGAGTTACGTTCAATAAAAAACAGGAATGTTCAGGAATTAAACTAAAGTCACTTTATTCTTTACGTTAGTGACATCACAACAACTTCATCCACTGAACATGTTTTTGTGTTTTAGCAGAGACTCTGACAGCATCATGTATGCAGGATGCTGATGTGCTCCAGTAATGTAGGAATCAGTCTGACTTGGTCTGGTTTCACACGTCACCACAGAAAGTGTCGCGGTTCCAGTCGTTTAAATTTAGCTCGGTCGGCCGTGACGTTTCTTTTCTTGTTCTTGTTGACCTCAGGGCGGCCTCCAACACCCACGACCATAACTCTTCTTCAGCTACAACGCTGTTGTGGCCTGGAGGCTCAGTTCCTAAATGACTTTCTTCTTATCTAGTACTGTCTCTATCTCTTGAATCAGCATTCCATGTGGAGTCCCTCAGGGTTCAGTTCTGGGTCCTCTGCTGTTTGATCCGTTTGCTCCGTCATTCAGCAGCACAATATTTCATATCTTTGCTGCACTGTGGCGTCTACATTGGTTTCTACCGACAACGTTAGTCTAGAATGAACTCATCTGACGCATTGAACGGACGACAGTTAGTTTTAGAGCTGAATGATGAGAAAACAGACACCAGTTTAGTTCTTTGTTGAAGCTCCGCTATTTTCTATCATTCACTTTTCCTGGATTTTATTTGTAGTTGTGATACCTGTATTAATATATAGTTGTGTTTTTACAGAGAAACCCACTATTTTCAACTTAGAACAATGCATATTTTAATTATACATATTTTGTTATAAATAAGACCACTGCCCTCTACAGGTTAAACTGCTGCTGAAAATTAATTTTACTAATGGCTGCAGGTACTGGTGATGTCACTAATTAATATTAATGAGCCTCTCCTCTGATTAGTTGAATTTCAATAGAATGAATAAATCAATGAATAAATGTTGATATCATAGAACTTTAAAAAGCTAATCATTAGTTTCATTCATTTATTCAGATCAGATCAACATGCCTCCACCATACAACAGTATAACAGCTTCACTCGCCTCGAACATCCATGAATGAATGTTTCCTCTTTCCTCCTCTGACCTTTGACCTCATTATTCTCAGCAGCTTCATGTATGAAGCACGATTATCAGGAGCTTTACAGGTAAATACAGAGAGAACTTACAGTGATAATTACACCATTAATCGACCCTGTCTGACCTCAGTGGTCAACTCAAAGTAAGAAATGACAAAGATAAAATCTGTCTCCTCTCTGACTTGTTTTACATTGATTTAAAGGGGGAACATGTGATGTGTGATGTACTGTTGAGAAATTACTGTTTTTACGGCTGTTTATTCCTCTTTAATCATCAAGTCACAAAAAATCCATCTTTATTCTAGTGTACTTCATACCTGTGTTATATGTAATAGTATGTTATTATATAAAAAGAATACAAATTTACATTACAGGATATGAAATATTTTGCAGGAAAACACTGGTAGTGATCAACATTGCAGTGAAGTTAAAACATAGCTCATGATGCATGAGGAACAACTGAGTGGAGACAGATGATTAATGGGTATTTCCTCTAAAAATAAGATCAAACTAGGAACATCATTACATAATATGCCACCATCTTATGCATAAATATATACTACTATATGTGTAGTGAGCTCCATGCATGAAAGGATTGAACAGGACTGGGCTGATTCTCATGGAAAAGTGTTTTAGTGGATCCCAAATTCTTACATTTTGCACAATGTTTGTTTTTAGTGTTTTAAAAACTGATAGTGGCTCCTGCTGGTCAATGAATGTTAAATATTTGAAGGAGCTATTGGTCAAAATAACCAAAATTGTACCGAAAACAAGATATTTTCTCTTGTTACGTGCGGTCTGGGCTCTGTTTCAGACAGATTAAAGTAACAGCGAGAAAACATCGTGTAAATTTGGGAAATTTTTGGACAAAATTGAGGTGCAGATCAAACCGTGAATTAAAGGTTTGTGCAGAGGCGTCTGTTGCATGTGAACGAAACATTATGCATTCTGTGTATTTGTCTTTGCACATATGTTGTTTACGAACATATGTGATTTGATGTGTGTGTAGGAGTTATGTATATTTGAACTCCATTGCAGTCCTATGTGTGTGTGTGTGTGTGTGTGTGTGTGTGTGTGTGTGTGTGTGTGAGAACTTTTCAGCCTCCTGAGCTACAATTAAAAACAGAGACGACTTAACCCGGTTGAATAAAAAGTTGAGTTATATTCAACGATTTCACAGAAAAGCAGGAAATGCATGTGTGAGTCCGTGTGCATTTTTCCTGCGAACATGCTAATCTAACACTTATGTTTTCCATACTTGTGTGTGTGTGTGTGTGTGTGTGTGTGTGTGTGAGGGGAGGTTTAAAGATGAACTCCCCCTTTAAATCGCTCCAGCTGCACGGCTCCCAGCATTTTTTTTTCCTTCCTCTCTCCACAAATCATTCCACGTGCCGTGTGGACGCCACGTCAGCTGTGTGGGGCTGAGTCTGCAGTGTGTGTGTGTGTGTGTGTGTGTGTGTGTGTCGTCTCCAGCAGCAGGGAGCAGACAGAGTCCATATTTCATCATCTAGAGACGGGCTTTGGATGCAGATGTTGGGTCTAATATTCCTGAAACTCTGCGAGTCGCTTCATCTTTCAGCTTCAGTTTTACGGCTCCTGTGGTTTTCCTGCTGTAAAAAACAAACATGTGGTCAATTACACATTTTATTCAGCATCACTGAATGTATACGTCTCTCAAGGAAAGAAACACCACGTCTGTTGTCGTTTCAGTTAGAAAAACAAAATATCAGAAAGACAGATCAGGTTTTTCTGCAGCTTCATGCAGCAGAAACCAAGTATATTCATCACTTTTAAAACAAATATTTAGATTTTACTGAACCTTCAAGGGAAAAAAGTAGAGACGGAAAGTTTATTATCAAACAGCTTTCATACACAGAAAATCCAATGTGCTTTTTTTTTAGAAATCACATATATTTATAGGTATTATTTAGTTTTATTGATATTTGAACAGTACATTCAACCAGATATGAACAAATATGCAAAAAAAAAGTCATCTATTGTCTAATAAATCTGTGTCCTGTCTGAGGCGATTTTTCTCTGTGACGTAAATGTGAAATATATCAAACCTCAAGGAAAAAAAGGTCATTTTGAGTTTAAACACACAGCTCATGATGCATTTCATTGACTGGATTTACACTCGGTGTCTAAAAAATGAAGAAATGCAGACGCTGCTTCTTCTCTGACATTTTGTTTGTATCGATGGATAGTTTTTGGGTTTGGGATTTTTTTTTAACACACCTTTATTCATAAATTTTAAACAACAATGACATCTCATAAATAAATAAATAAATACTGATAATAATTATATAAAAATACATACATAACAAGGCTCTATGTATTAAGATATGCGGATACTATCATTAAAAAAAAGGGGAAGTGGGTTAAATTACATTTATTAAAAGTATATAAGCATTCATTATTATCGATTATTTTAATAAAACTGATTGAGCTTTAAAATTTTAAACAGGTAATGGAAAGAAAGATGAGTTTGGATAATTTAGCTTAATGGATATAAACCTGGACATCAACATAATTGGATTAGTTGCGTGTTGAATTTTTGGTTCTTTTATTTGACTTTTGTAAACTGTATTATATATAAAGAAAAAGGACTCAAACACGGGTCTGCTGCTTATGAGGCAAGAACACTACCCCCTACACACCACAGAACACCTACAGTTTAATGAGAATAGTAGAATAATTATGTGGTGGGAGAGGAAACTGATGCAAATCCCTTAAGTATATGAATACAGTTATCCCTCGCCACTTTGCGGTTCACTTATCGCGGATTCGCTATTTCGCGGATTTTCATAATGCATTTTTTTTTTTTGGTGCATTGTGTTCTGCATTCTGATTCGCTAAAAACTCACTCCCGCTTCTTGTATCAAAACATGCTACGAATTGTGCTATCATTTTGTCGTCTCGTTTGCAAAGAAGAAAAAAGAGCGACAACAGCTGCCTATCACTATGTTCTTCTCCCGAACAAACACACCTGCACCGCGGGCTTCAGAAGAAGAGAACACTGCAGAGCGCAGTCAGGATGCAGCGGCCCAGTCTGAAGAGCAGTGAAACGGCCTACACGCGAGTCACTGTATTTGTAGACATGTAATAGTTGCTAATTGTAAAAAAAAATAAAGTTTTCTATTTCGCGGATTTCACTTATCGCGAGTCATTTTGGAACGTAACCCCCGCGATAAACGAGGGATTACTGTATTATGATCTGAGAAACAAGATTTAAAGAGGGAAGTGAAATGAATCCAACTGTAAATACAGAAAATCAGATGAATACAGTCCAGCTGGAAGCTTTTCTCCAGGTGTTCAGTCAGTTTCCACATTCCAGGATTCTCTCGCCTGTCCAACTCTGATCCAACTATTGCATTTTTTTTTTTGGCTTTGAAAACCGTCGCAGCAGTTTTCACTTTAAGTTAAAATACTGTAGGAAGGTCAAGGAGGTCAAAGGTCAGAGGAAGAAAAAAGGCAATATTCATTCATGAATGTAATGATGCTGTTACTCAGGGTTTGAAAAATTTCTGAGTGAAATTAATTTTTATTTTAAATCTATTAAATTTTTTGTATGTTTATTGTACGTGATCTAGACTGGAATTGTTTGTACAATTTGAATTGTTAACTAGACTTCCCACAGCAATCGTGAGGGTTCGCACTGTTGGCTGCATCGGGTCAGGACTCTACTTTGGCCTGGGGTCCCTCTGGTCATTACTGCCAAGTTTGGCAGGTGTGGGACCTTTAGATGCAAAGTTACTGAGAAAAAATCAGCAGCCAATCAGCTCTCAGTCTTTAATGCTGCAGGAGCTGGGGCCGTTGCCACGGTTACTCACACACGCAGCTGTAGCTCTTTGATGTAGAGGAGACCATTAACAATCTCAAACAACAAAATCTCGTTGCAATGTCTGTGGAAAGAAAGCTAGAATAGACCCCGAACAACTGCTCATAACTCAAAAATTATCATTCATATCAGAAAATGAGCATATTCTCTGAGAGGTGAGGGTCTCCTGGTCGTGTTGATGTATCTTTTTTTCTGTAGCTTGAAAAATGTGGGCACAGGAGCAGGTTGGACGGTCATCGCTCGAAAACCGTGAACATTTCTCTGAAGCATATCCACATTTTAGCGATTGGGAGGGTTGTTCCAACGTTTTGATGAAAAAGTTATTAACCTGTGGTGAAAACTGTGGCCATGGCGGCGAGTTAGAATTTTTTTTTCCAGAGGAAATTTTGGTGCTTTTACACTCTAACAATGACATCACCACTCCAACCTCTCCATCCGGAATGAATGGGGCCAAATCTCGCAATCTTTTCAAATCCATCCAATCAGAGGAGAGGATCGTTAAAAATAATTAGTGACATCACCGGTAACAGAGACATAATTATTTAGACTGGATATCATTAAAACTAAGATTTGAATACATTTTTGATCATAAGAAGAAGAATTCACAGTTCATATTCAGTAACTGAGCCTTAAAATGAGCCATTAGGACTTCAGTGAGGTTGTGATGTCACAACTATACAATCACTACCAATCCTAATCACAGTATTTCATTAATAAGCCTCAATCAAAGAAGATGCTCATTAATATTAATTAGTGACATCACCAGTACCTGCAGCCATTAGTAAAATTAATTTTCAGCAGCAGTTTAACCTGTAGAGGGCAGTATGCTTATTTATAACAAAATATGTATAATTCAAATATGCATTGTTTTAGGTTATAAATAGTTGGTTTGGTGTTGGTTTCTCTGTAAAAACACAACTATATATTAATACAGGTATCACAACTACAAATTAAATCCAGGAAAAGTGAATGATAGAAAATAGCGGAGCTTCAACAAAGAACTAAACTGGTGTCTGTTTCCTCATCATTTAGCTCTAAAACTAACTGTCGTCCGTTCAATGGTCAGATGAGTTCATTCTAGACTAACGTTGTCTGTAGAAACCGATGTAGACGCCACAGTGCAGCAAAGATATGAAATATTGTGCTGCTGAATGACGGAGCAAACGGATCAAACAGCAGAGGACCCAGAACTGAGCCCTGAGGGACTCCACATGGAATGCTGATTCAAGAGATAGAGACAGTACTAGATAAGAAGAAAGTCATTTAGGAACTGAGCCTCCAGGCCACAACAGCGTTGTAGCTGAAGAAGAGTTATGGTCGTGGGTGTTGGAGGCCGCCCTGAGGTCAACAAGAACAAGAATAGAAACGTCACGGCCGACCGAGCTAAATTTAAACGACTGGAACCGCGACACTTTCTGTGGTGACGTGTGAAACCAGAACAAGTCAGACTGATTCCTACATTACTGGAGCACATCAGCATCCTGAATACATGATGCTGTCAGAGTCTCTGCTAAAACACAAAAACATGTTCAGTGGATAACGTTGTTGTGATGTCACTAACGTAAAGAATAAAGTGACTTTAGTTTAGATCCTGAACATTCTTGTTTTTTATTGAACGTAACTCATCAACATCCAGTTTTGACTTTTAGAACCTGAGATGTGGAGAATTTACAATGAAGAGATGACACATGTTTAATGATGAAGATCCTGGAACTTCCTTTATTTATTTATATTTGGTGCAGATTTATTGTGTTTATTGACATGTACAGCACTTAATGTTCAATTTGTATTAAAATATAACTTGATAAATTCATAACAGATATTAAAACTTGACTTTTTATATCATATTTCTAACATTTTATCTCACATTTCTGACTTTTTTCCTCTCATTATTCTGACTCATTTATCTATTTATTTATTGATTTAATACCAAACTGGCCAAAAGAAAAGAGAATTAGTCTAAAATCTGCAGAAATTATTTGATTAGTTGATTAAATGCCAACTACTGCATTGCGTTAATCAACAATTGTGATAATCGATTAACCCCATAAAGACATTTTACCATTTTATGAACCAGAAAAACAAATTCCGATAATGAACGGATAATTTGCCCATCGCAGCGGCCGTTAGTTTCATCTCTAACAGCAGATTTCTGTGGTTTGTCGAGTCATTCAACGAAAACTTGAACCTGACGAACACAGAATGAGTCTGCAGCTGAAATCAGCTCAGTGTTGTTCTGAGAAAACTGAGTCATGTCCCTGAAAAAAGAAGAAGAAGAAAAGATGGAGACGCCAAGCAGCTGCTGGGGGGGCAGCTTCAGTGTGTGTGTGTGTGTGTGTGTGTGTGTGTGTGTGTGTGTGTGTGAGCTGCCAAGTATGGCGAAGGGGGAGAAACAAGAATCCAAACATGTCTGATGATTACAGCGTGTTCCCTCCATTCTGCTGCTGGTGGATCAGTGTGTGTGTGTGTGTGTGTGTGTGAGTGTGTGTGTGTGTGTGTGTGTGTGTGTGATGTGATGAAGAGTGTCTCACTCACACACACACACACACACACACACACACACACACACACACACACACACACACACACACTCACAGCTGAGGTGATAAAATAAATAAATAAAAGCTCTAACAGGAGAATTTACACAGATTCCAACATTATGAGTTTATTTCACCATCCTTCTCTGTGTTTTTTTATGTTTTGCATCTGAGGTTCTTTTTTTCTGCAAAACTGCAGCTTTGAGGAAGAAGAAGTGAAGTTTTTACAGGTTGAGACGTGAAAAACGTTCGGAGACGTGTGAATATTTGACGTTTGGACTCTGTCTGTCCATCCGTGGTGTTGCTGCTCATCCCAAAAATAGGAAATCCTCTGGTAACGCCACAGGAACCCAGTTTACTCCTCCTCCTCCTCCTCTTCCTCCTCCTCCTCCTCTTCCTCCTCCTCTTCCTCCTCCTCCTCTTCCTCCTCTTCCTCCTCCTCCTCCTCCTCCTCCTCCTCCTCCTCCTCTTCCTCCTCCTCTTCCTCCTCCTCCTCTTCCTCCTCCTCCTCTTCCTCCTCCTCCTCCTCCTCCTCCTCCTCCTCCTCCTCGTTCCTGAACTTCCTAGAATCCTCCTCGGCTCCAGTTTCAGGGAACGCCGGGAACAGGCAGGATCTGCCAGGTTCGTGGTTTCTTACTCTGGTTTTTTAGTCTCTTTCACATGTGGGGAGTTCAGTCTGATTCCGTTCTGTTCCCATTGGTCCGCCGTCGAGGCCCACGCCTGATTGGCTGACGGCTTACCTGTCCGGTTTCCACGGTGACGTCACAAATTGCATCAAAAAGGGGTTCAAACCCCAACTGAAAGCTGAGAAGATGTAAAATACACAGAATTTCACCTGCATTTTATTGGCTGCTGCTTATAAATATTAAATATTTTATATGTAAAAAACAGACAAAAAAACAACATGAACACAAAAATGTAAATTTTTAAGACCTGAGGAATGATTCTTAAAACTGTATTTTTAAAAGTTTTTGACTTTCTCATCCTAACAAACTTTATTCTAAACCAACCCAATGACCAGAACTATTTATCACTACATTACATTATTGGCCTGTTTAGTTTTAAATAGGGGCACATTTATTATTCATTACATGTGTTTAACAATAAAAGAAACACTTTTCAACGTCTGCAGATAAAAAAATAATTTGCATTAACTTCTTTAAAAGATGAGGATTTTATCCCAAAAGTGGGCGTGGCCACGACTTCCTGCGAAATACACGAAAAACGTGACAAATAAAGACGAAAAATTACGTTTTTTTTAAACAATATCTTAAAAAAATGTGAAAATCCACGTTTTTGGTAAATTTTCAGAATTTTCTTATGTGAACAGACCAGGTGGACTGCACTTGATAAATTAACATTACCATTAAAATATTTATTTCAACCACAGACTCTTTGTGTTTCTCTATATTAAACAGTGGGAAACAACTAAATTATCCATGATTCAAACATGCGGATCATGAATAAATTCAGATTCCTGCAGGAACCATGTGAATCAAGGAGAAATCTGCATCTCTTATACAAGGATTTCAGTGATTTTATAAAGGCTCCTAATGCAGAGAAGCTCGTTAGTGTCGGTTTATTATGTCAAAATTTCAGGATTTCTGAGGTTTAATTAGTGCATCAGTGGAGCTGGTGTTTTATTTGTAATGATCACACACACACACACACACACACACACACACATTCAAGTCGTGATCCTCTCATACAATCCGGTTAAATAGTGGAAACACACGGACAAAGCGTCATCGCCCGTTTGGTGCAGATGTGATGCAGTAAACACAGCGCAGCAGGAAGCAGCTTCACGTCATCCTCTGCGTGTTTAAATGTCGTTCACGCTCAACGTTTGGAGGTTTTCTGTCGTTATTTGACAGCTGGAGGCAGAGAGACAGGAAACGTGGACAGAGAGAGGAATGCTGCAGGAACTACATCACTCATATGTATCTGTATCAGCTTCCTACTTTATTGTGTATTTTATAGCGTACTTGCTTATGGTTTCTGTGCCTTTAAATGGTTGTTTTGGTGATTTTTTTTATGTTATTCTCATTGTTAAAAAATCTGACTGAAACAGGCATTAAGTTAATTAACCCTTTATCGCTTCTTAAAAAGCTGTGATATAAATGTTTTTAACGTTATGTGTGAAAAGGAGGCTTTTATTTTTAAAGTTACTTCTATTTTTACTACTAATCAACAGCTTTTTGCCTCTTCTACGCACCTGTCTGAAGACGGCACTTTAACCTGCTTTTAGTTCCAGAGGGCACTTTAACGTGCTTTTAGTTCCAAAGAGGGCACTTTAACATGCTTTTAGTTCCAAAGAGGGCACTTTAACCTGCTTTTAGTTCCAAAGAGGGCACTTTAACCTGCTTTTAGTTCCCAGAGGGCACTTTAACATCCTTTTTGGTTCCAAAGAGGGCACTTTAACCTGCTTTTAGTTCCAGAGGGCACTTTAACCTGCTTTTAGTTCCAAAGAGGGCACTTTAACCTGCTTGTCAGATTCAAAGAGGGCACTTTAACCTGCTCTTATTTCTCAGAGGGCACTTTAACATGCTTTTAGTTCCAAAGAGGGCACTTTAACCTGCTTTTAGTTCCAAAGAGGGCACTTTAACCTGCTTTTAGTTCCAGAGGGCACTTTAACCTGCTTTTAGTTCCAAAGAGGGCACTTTAACCTGCTTTTAGTTCCAGAGGGCACTTTAACCTGCTTTTAGTTCCAAAGAGGGCACTTTAACCTGCTTGTCAGATTCAAAGAGGGCACTTTAACCTGCTCTTATTTCTCAGAGGGCACTTTAACATGCTTTTAGTTCCAAAGAGGGCACTTTAACCTGCTTTTAGTTCCAAAGAGGGCACTTTAACCTGCTCTTATTTCTCAGAGGGCACTTTAACATGCTTTTAGTTCCAAAGAGGGCACTTTAACGTGCTTTTAGTTCCAAAGAGGGCACTTTAACCTGCTCTTATTTCTCAGAGGGCACTTTAACCTGCTTTTAGTTCCAAAGAGGGCACTTTAACCTGCTTTTAGTTCCAAAGAGGGCACTTTAACCTGCTTTTAGTTCCAGAGGGCACTTTAACCTGCTTTTAGTTCCAAAGAGGGCACTTTAACCTGCTTGTCAGATTCAAAGAGGGCACTTTAACCTGCTCTTATTTCTCAGAGGGCACTTTAACATGCTTTTAGTTCCAAAGAGGGCACTTTAACCTGCTTTTATTTCCAAAGAGGGCACTTTAACCTGCTCTTATTTCTCAGAGGGCACTTTAACATGCTTTTAGTTCCAAAGAGGGCACTTTAACGTGCTTTTAGTTCCAAAGAGGGCACTTTAACCTGCTCTTATTTCTCAGAGGGCACTTTAACCTGCTTTTAGTTCCAAAGAGGGCACTTTAACTTGCTTATCAGATTTAAAGAGGACACTTTAACCTGCTTATCAGATTTAAAGAGGGCACTTTAACATGCTTTTAGCTCCCAGAGGGCACTTTAACATCCTTTTTGGTTTCAAGGAGGGCCCTTTAACACATTTTTTTCTCTCAAAAGGGCACTTTAACAAGTGCTTATTCTCAGAGGGCAATTGAACACACTTTTAGCTCCAAAGAGGGCCCTTTAAAACACGTTTTTTAACAATTCTGCCACCAGGTGGCGCCCCCTGTCCTTGCTGTGGACGCCGCTGACTGACAGGCTTTACTAAACGTGAAGATAACAGTTTGCGTCTATAGTTAAGAAACGCCACTAAACGACTCATCACAGTCGTTAAAACCAAGCAGCAGCGACATCTCTCCCAACCACAGGATCCTTTGTCTCGGGCGTAACGTGTCGGATCGATTTCTCCGGGGGAAATAATTCCTGAGACAAAAATGTCCCCGACACTTCATGCGGCGTGAAATGCAACATTAAAACATCCCGGAGCCGCTGCCCCACATTAATGCAATAACCAAACCGGAAAACCAGACATGTGACGAGCCTCCCGGGAAAAAACAGAAAGAAAGAAAGAAGAAGGCTCCAGAGGGTTGAGCGGGTGTTGGATCGCACAAAGGAGCATCTGTGGCTGTTGGAGGCCTCGGGGATTAGTTGGGCTGATGCTGGCCCAGTGACAGCAGCACCAGTACGACCCACTGGGCCCACTGTAAGTGGCGTCCTGGCGGCCGTTCAGACGGCGGTTTTTCTGCCGCCTTCACTCCATAAAACAAGAAAACAAGCGTGAAATGTCATGAAAACAATCCTCAAAAGAAGCAAAAAAGTTTGATTAATATCCCGCAAACATTGGAATCTTTCATCCGGGGGGGAAACATAAACGTCAGGGCGGATTTGTCCGGGAAATTTTTTGTTATTTATCGTTTTTCTTTTAATTTTTACAGCTCGTCTCGTCTTTGATGCCCTGTGATGTCCCTGTTATATATAATCTCCTTTCATTGCCTTTTCATCATGTGAAAAGCATCACTTCCTGTAGGAAGTGTGGATGTATAATGGAGTTAAAGATGTTTAAACACTCAGTGAAGTGGCCCCTTGGCAGCTGAGATGAGTGTTAAAGTGGCCTCTCAAAGCATGATGAAGCACCTCTTGGAGCTAAAGCATGTTAAAGTACTCTGAAGCATGTTAAAGTACTCTGAAGCATGTTAAAGTACTCTGAAGCATGTTAAAGTACTCTGAAGCATGTTAAAGTACTCTGAAACATGTTAAAGTGCTCTGAAGCATGTTAAAGTACTCTGAAGCATGTTAAAGTACTCTAAAGCATGTTAAAGTACTCTGAAGCATGTTAAAGTACTCTAAAGCATGTTAAAGTACTCTGAAGCATGTTAAAGTACTCTGAAGCATGTTAGAGTGCTCTGAAGCATGTTAGAGTGCTCTGAAGCATGTTAAAGTACTCTGAAGCATGTTAGAGTGCTCTGAAGCATGTTAGAGTACTCTGAAGCATGTTTAAGTGCTCTAAAGCATGTTAGAGTGCTCTAAAGCATGTCAAAGTACTCTGAAGCATGTCAAAGTACTCTGAAGCATGTTAAAGTGCTCTGAAGCATGTTAGAGTGCTCTGAAGCATGTTAGAGTGCTCTGAAGCATGTTAAAGTACTCTGAAGCATGTTAAAGTGCTCTGAAGCATGTTAGAGTGCTCTGAAGCATGTTAGAGTGCTCTGAAGCATGTTAAAGTACTCTGAAGCATGTTTAAGTACTCTAAAGCATGTCAAAGTACTCTGAAGCATGTCAAAGTGCTCTGAAGCATGTTAGAGTGCTCTGAAGCATGTTAGAGTGCTCTGAAGCATGTTAGAGTGCTCTGAAGCATGTTAAAGTACTCTGAAGCATGTTAGAGTGCTCTGAAGCATGTTAAAGTACTCTGAAGCATGTTAAAGTACTCTGAAGCATGTTAAAGTACTCTGAAGCATGTTTAAGTACTCTAAAGCATGTCAAAGTACTCTGAAGCATGTCAAAGTGCTCTGAAGCATGTTAGAGTGCTCTGAAGCATGTTAGAGTGCTCTGAAGCATGTTAGAGTGCTCTGAAGCATGTTAAAGTACTCTGAAGCATGTTAGAGTGCTCTGAAGCATGTTAGAGTGCTCTGAAGCATGTTAGAGTGCTCTGAAGCATGTTAAAGTACTCTGAAGCATGTTTAAGTACTCTAAAGCATGTCAAAGTACTCTGAAGCATGTCAAAGTGCTCTGAAGCATGTTAGAGTGCTCTGAAGCATGTTAGAGTGCTCTGAAGCATGTTAGAGTGCTCTGAAGCATGTTAAAGTACTCTGAAGCATGTTAGAGTGCTCTCTTGCGAACCATAAAGTGTGTTAAAGTACCCAAAAGCATGCTGGAGTTCCCCAAAGTGTGTTTTGTGTGTTAAAGTGCCCTAAAGCATACTAAAGTGCCCTCGTGCAAGCTAAAAAAGTGTTAAAGTAAAAAATGTAAGAAACTAACATGCAATAAAAGAAATCACTGAATATAATGAGTATGATACTCTGTTGTTTCCTGATCTGACTGTTTTAAATGTTAAAAAACACATCTAAACATACTTGAATGACGTTTATTGTCATTTAATGAAAAAATGTAAAGTGCTCTCTTGGGATTGGTAAAGTGTGTTAAGGTGCCCCAAAGCGTGTTAAAGTGCCCCAAAGCATGTTAAAGCGCCCCTAAAGCATGTTAAGTGCCCTGAAGCATGTTAAAGTGCCCCTAAAGCATACTAAAATGCCCTCTTCTGAGCTAAAGCATGCTAAAGTGGCCTAAAGCATACTAAAGTGCCCTTTTGCGAACTCAAGCATGCTAAAGTGCCCTTAAGCATGTTAAAGTGCTCTAAAGCATACTAAAGTGCCCTTTTGGGAACTAAAACATGTGTCAGAGTTGAAAATGTAAGCAACTAACAAGCAATAAAAGAAATCACTCTTGTTTCCTGATCTGACTGAAGAATGAAAAACACATCTAAAGATAATTAATTGACGCTTATGGTAATTTTATGAAAAGATGTTCCTCAACATGAAAACAGCCCAGAATAATCCCAGCAGACAGTTCTGAAGATGCATCCCATTAATACGCATATAGATGTTTTCCTCTTTTTTGAAGGACCCCTGTGATGTTGCTGGCACTGGACGTCTCTTTGCTCATCATGTGACCAGCATCACTTCCTGTAGCGTCTCCCTGCAGAAAGAACACATTGATCTGTAATGGAATTAAAGCCGTGTTATTCTGCTCCACAACGACGTCCTTGTCAGACGTTTCATAACGAACATGAAAAAAAATAATGAAATAACGAACAGAGATGTAAATGTGGAGCTGGATAGTGTTTCCTGATTTTACTTACATAAAAACCTATTTAGTGTATTCAGGCCACTTTTAGAAGTACATTTACTAGGGTTTAAAGGCATTAGCATCACAGCCTAATTGCCTAATTCCTATAGAACTTGATGAAACAGTTCAGCAGAAGATGAAATATCGACTCTCAGGCTTTTTACTCAAGTAAAAGTGTAAAAGTTCTGATGTCAAAACTGCTTAAGTTATGAAAGGAAAAGTGATGTAAAGGGAAAAGTGACATTAAGGTCAACAGCTTCTATATGAACATCACACATTCTGAAGTTTCTCTATTAAAACAACTAAATATATATTATTAACTCATGAGTTTCACAAAGCTGAGTATCACATGATTCATTTATTTAGTGTGCTATTTTTACAAAATTTTACCATGATGTCTATATTTAACTTTTTTTTAATTATCTTCTAATCGAGCTGTAGTCACTGATTGAGAAATTAAATCTTTTCTTGTGTGTGTGAATGCAGTGAAATGACAATAAAACGGGTTTGGACTTAGTTCTTTTGCTGGTTCTGAACTATGATGAAAGATGAAGCCAAAGCGATGTGTCAAATAAAATAATTAATTAATTAATTAATTGATAAACAGATCTGTTCCTCCAAAGGCCCAATGAAGCAAATGAGAAAATTCTGGCTCGACTCAAGAGACAGAGGTGTACAGATGTTATGAGAGGGGAAAAGTAAACAGGGCACATACAGCATTTAGAAGAGGGCACTTTAACAGATGTTTAAGTTGTCAAATGGGCACTTTAACACATGTTTAGGTTGTCAAATGGGCACTTTAACACAGGTTTAAGTTGTCAAATGGGCACTTTAACACAGGTTTAAGTTGTCAAATGGGCACTTTAACACATGTTTAGGTTGTCAAATGGGCACTTTAACACAGGTTTAAGTTGTCAAATGGGCACTTTAACACATGTTTAAGTTGTCAAATGGGCACTTTAACACATGTTTAAGTTGTCAAATGGGCACTTTAACAGATGTTTAGGTTGTCAAATGGGCACTTTAACACAGGTTTAAGTTGTCAAATGGGCACTTTAACACATGTTTAAGTTGTCAAATGGGCACTTTAACACATGTTTAAGTTGTCAAATGGGCACTTTAACACACGTTTAAGTTGTCAAATGGGCACTTTAACACACGTTTAAGTTGTCAAATGGGCACTTTAACAGGTGTTTAGGTTGTCAAATGGGCACTTTAACACAGGTTTAAGTTGTCAAATGGGCACTTTAACACATGTTTAAGTTGTCAAATGAGCACTTTAACACATGTTTAAGTTGTCAAATGGGCACTTTAACACACGTTTAAGTTGTCAAATGGGCACTTTAACAGATGTTTAGGTTGTCAAATGGGCAATTTAACACATGTTTAAGTTGTCAAATGGGCACTTTAACAGATGTTTAAGTTGTCAAATGGGCACTTTAACACATGTTTAAGTTGTCAAATGGGCACTTTAACAGATGTTTAAGTTGTCAAATGGGCACTTTAACACACGTTTAAGTTGTCAAATGGGCACTTTAACAGATGTTTAGGTTGTCAAATGGGCACTTTAACACATGTTTAAGTTGTCAAATGGGCACTTTAACAGATGTTCAAGCTGTTACGTGGCCACTTGACATCTGACTGTAACACACATTTTTAACATCTGGGCTAAGGACCACACCACTGATCACAGGGTTGCATTTTTACTCAAATTCCCAGAAATCTGCAGGTTTTCTGCAACTCTCGGTTCTTTTAAACGCTTCCTGCTGCGTTTGTTCTTTTGTTTTTTAGGTCAAACGATTCTTCCGTGCAACATGAACTGACACTTCCTTCATCCTGCTCTATTTTTACTCATCCTGACTTTCTCAACTCACCAATCAATTATTTTTTTATCATTGTTTTATGTGAATTACGTGGATCTGAGTCCATTAATGCAGAGCTGAGGGAACCTGGCACTTCTTCGACCTTTGATAAAAACGTCGTGGCTCTTCACGCTGGAACAGCGTTTTTTGTTTTTTTTCGTAAGCTGCGGTCTGGCTGCAACGAGTCGTCGAACTTGCGACACGTCGATTCTGAAGCATCGTGTCCTCAGAGAGGAAGAGAGAGCGGTTGGAGCAACGATGGCCTCATCCTGTTGAGTCATGAATGAGCTGATTACTGGCATTTTGAATGGAGAAGTGTGTGTGTGTGTGTGTGTGTGTGTGTGTGTGTGTGTGTGTGTGTGTGTGTGTGTGTGTGTGTGTGTGTGTGTGTTCTACAGAGTTTTTAAAGAACTTCACCTGTTGCTACTGAAAATATCACATTAAAACTAGCAGTGTGTT